>OX451215.1:40489858-40625035 GCA_949628195.1 Phasia obesa
TTTTAGTTGCCCAACTTTTTCAAATTTTCTTTTGAAATTGCTGTTACGTTCACACATGAAAATTTTAAAGTCAATTTTACTGTTTTGTTTTGCTTTCATTTTCTTACAATTTGACATTTGTGTTTAACGCGAAAAAATATATAATATAAAATAATTTGAGTTGAAAAATGAATTCAAAAGAAAAAAATGATTTAGTAAAATCCATAATTGAATGCATAGGAGAAGCAATCGATTTGGATTCTGACGCCGATGAAAAAAAAGACATATTAAATGGTTTGTAGTTATAATGTGTTTTGTAAAAAAAACTATAATAATTTGAAACTTTTTCAAGGTTTATCTAATTTGTGTAAAGCAGCATCGTTTCTGCCCGTAAAAGAAACAAAAAAGCAATGGATAAAACCATGGAGGAATGTGAGAGTTGAGCGCGGCTCATTCTCCTTTTTAAAAAATGAATTGCTGTTGACTGACGAAGCGTCATATAAGAACTACCTCAGAATGTCCGAGGAGCAGTTTAAGTTCGTGCTAAACTTAGTGCAACAGGATATAAGACGCGCTGACACTCCAATGAGAGACGCGATATCTCCTGCTGAAAAGTTGGCAATAACGCTGCGTTTTCTTGCCACAGGTATGTGTGATTATAAACAAAATTTATTTAGACACATAGTTAATACATAAAACTATCGAAATTTCTTTTAGGTGAAACTTATCGCAGCATAGACTACCAGACAAGAGTATCAAGATCTAAAATTTCGGCTGTAGTTCCTGAGGTATGCAGAGCAATTTGTAAGCATATGGCTCCAATATATTTAAAGGTATTGTTGTACAAAATTTTCCATATTTGAAGCTCATTTTTGGAAAACATTCTATTTATGTTTAATTTTAGTTTCCTAAAACTCCGTCAGAATGGGAAAAAATAGCAAAGGAATTTGCAATCAAGTGGCAATTTCCGAATTGTTTAGGTGCTTTGGACGGAAAGCATATAACTTTTCGGCCGTTACGAAAACACGGAGCATATTACCACAATTACAAAGGAACCAACAGTATAGTTTTAATGGCCTTAGCTGACGCTAATTGCAAATTTATATTTGTGGACATTGGTTGCAATGGTCGCAATAATGATGCTGGTGTGTTCTTTCAGAGTTGCTTAAAAGATGTTTTGGAAGATGAAAAGGAAATACCACATAACAGTGTTGTAGGAAATGGTCGAATGCTTCCATACGTTGTAGTTGGAGATGATGCGTTTCCGTTACAAACGCATTTAATGAAACCTTACCCTTATCATACAAATTTAAGGGAAAAACAAGTTTTTAACGCCAGGCTTTCTCGTGCAAGGCATGTTGTGGAACATGCTTTTGGCATTTTGTCAAATAGATTTCGGGTTTTCTTAGCTCCTATGAACTTGAAAAAGCCAGAAACTGTTGAAATTATAACTTTAGCCAGCTGCGTTTTACATAATTTTTTGTTGGAGTCTGATGACACCTGCCTTAACCAATCCATACATTCCACAATGGAAATTAATGAAAATCAGGAAAGTATGTACAATCCTAAAAAGGGACATGCAGAACATTATCGACAACAATTTATGTCTTATTTTAATAATGAGGGCAAAGTAGATTGGCTCTAATTTTTTTTTGTGTTTATACATACATATGTATGAACATATGTATATATGTACATATTTTTTATTCTGAAATAAAACAGCAAATTTATGATAACAATATTTGTTTATCTTTTTTTTTAAGTTTTGTTAAGAAATGTAATACAAAATTAAAAAATTCATTCAACAATTAAATTAATTAAATATTTGGAAGTTAACATAAAAACATAAATGGCGTGCTGATTTTCTTTAAATCTAAAAATAAAATAAATTGATTTGAATATGTATGTTTAATTTATGTTTATGTGCTTGGGTAATTACCAACCTTTAAATTTTTAATCATAATCCTCATCATCATCGTCAAATATTCCCTGCAATGATAATTCCAAAATGTCTATGGACTCTGTTGAACGAGATACAGATTGGTCTAATAAGTTTTTCTTTTGTGTTGAACAAGGTGGAGCCTCTTCTGAAATGCCAATGGCGACAGCCGAAGCACTTTTGCTACAGAGTTTTCTCATAAAACATTGAACTTGCCAGGCAGCATCGTCTTGGTCCTGTGGACGTATTTCCTCCATCCGGCATGTTACAAGATTTCCAAGCCATGCAAATTTCTTTTCGGTTTTCTTTTGATTTATGATGGTTTTGAAATTTTCAACCTCGTTTCGAAAAACGTTTATTGCACTGGAGCCCTAATTTAATAAATATTACATACATTAATACATATGTACACACATTAAATATCCAAACATACCTTTTTTCTCTTAGGTGGAGGTTCATCAATAGAATTTTCTTCAATGCTGCCTATTTCGCTTTGTAACTCCTGGATTAAGACCTAATATAACATACATACATATGTTAGAATAAATGAATTTAAAAATCGTTTCATTACTCACCTCTTTATTATTTATGCTTTCCCTAAGATTTGTATGCACTTGCAAAAAATTTAGTTGCTGGAAGCACCAAAGTTTGGTAACGTATACATCGGCAGTCCCAGCTCCACTTTTTTTGGACTGCTTTATTCTCCGTTGCTCTTGCATATATTGCGTTCTTAAATTCTTCCATTTCCTCTTTATTTCATCAATTGTAATGGAGCTGGCTACTGCTTGCATCTCCTTCAAAATGTTGTTGTATGCTTGTGCCTTTTTCACTCTGTCCAAATATTCTTTACATTTTACATTATAAATGCAATCGTTTTGTTCAATGCAAGTAATCAGCTTTTCAATTAAATCACGATTCCATTTAAAAGCCATTTTTTATAAACAAAATAATAATTGCAAGCTTTAAAAAGTTTATTTTTGATAAAAAAAGTATATTTTTTTTTTGAGGCAATTTTTATTTATTAATATTTTCTTTGAATTATTCTCTTTATTTTGAACTGTAACGATATTTTCACTAATAAGCGAAACAACGAATAAAAAGAAATGTCAAATATTCAAATAAACAAAAAAAGCGAATGAGAGAATTGGTCGAAATAGCCGAGTACTGGAAATTATTTTTCCCTTTTTATTTCCCTCCCCGTAAACATCTATAAACTTAAAAATTGCGCAACTAAAATCTCCATGTGTGATCTAGCACTAAACACACTTATTTCACCAATTGTTTTTATGTCTAATAATGTTAAATAAATTTCCTATTATTAAAATCACACAAAAAAACTTTTTTATTTTAAACTAAGATAACAAAAGCAACAGCAACAAGTCTGTGGCAATAGGGAAAAAGTGCTTAAGTCTGATTTTTAAGTTTTGTAGGAGAACAATTTTAAACTTTAAAATTAATTTCTTTTTTAAATAGCTTATCTTAAAACTTTACATAAGAGAGTCAAACGTATGTTTTGGAACAAAATATTATATCTACCAAAAGTACGCAAGCGTTGCAATAAATAAGTTGTGAAAGAAGTTTTTATGCTTTAAAAAAATAAGTAAGTAGTTTCTTAAGCTTTTTTCCAAATGCGATTCGACATTGAAAAAAGATAAGCAGAAAGTAATTTCGCTATAACTTCCTGAAAAATGGTACAAAATAATTGAAAATTTGCACATGGGTACTTTCAATTACGGAGATTGCAAAGGTGCCAGTAACTAAAATTTTGCTTAAGTCGACTTAAGCCCTTATTCCTTATTGCCACAGAAGTCATTATCATTAACCTGCTGAACAATTATTAATAAATGTTTAATATATGTATATACATACATGCATACATATATGTATTTTTTAAATTCACATACATTTGTATTAAAGTGCTATTCAGTTATTAGTTGTGGTCAGTAAATAATGATAACAATAACTGTTTTATTCATTGTTTCCGTAATGTGTTTCATTGCCTCTAAAATGTAGTGCACCAGAGAAAAGCAAATGCAAAAATAATTTAAAAACAAGTAATAATACATTTTACATACATGCATATGTTTGTATATTGTATCTATATAAATTTGTATACTATTTTCATTAATGCTTAACAACTACTTGCCACTTGTGGATTATAATTGTTGTTCAAACACTTATTTCTGTCGATACGAATGTTACACAGCTGTTGCAATAATTCAGTAGAAATAATGAAAAGCAAATATGCTGTTTTTAGATACGGAAGAGATAAATTCAGACGTTAGGGAATTTTTGCATAAACTGCAAGAATAAATATAAAACTTTTCAATTTCTTAAATATTCCAATAGAGAGAGCAATTTCATCATACGTGGAAATATTTTTTTTACTGACGATTTCCTAGACCTATTTAAACCGCTCGCCTTATATTAAGCATAATGCGTCGAAAACTTATTAAACTTTGTATAGGTTGGATTAGGATTTTGTTAGAAAAATTTAATGGTTCTGAAGAATGTAAATTTAGGGTAAAAGGTTTTCTGATGATCTGGCCTGAGCAACCAGTGAAATACGTATAGGGACTAGCTCTTTTCCCTTAACAAATAAATTGCATTTTTATTATAAAACGTTATGGGTAATTAGCATAATATTAAATAAGTAAATTTTTCCATTTTATAAAATAAATAGAATTATTGTTAATTTTTTTTGTGAATTAAAAATAAAAAGGCAAATACATTTTTGCTTTTCAAAGTGTTTTGTGGATAAACCACACTTGAGATTTTTTAAATTTTCATTGTCATTATTGGAAATAATTACAATTGGAATCAATAGACTTGTTCGTACCAATAGTAATGAAAATGTGATGAAATTGCGCAATTACTAATTAAAAGTGATAAAAACGATTGCATCTATAAAAACTATAGCTAAATAAACAAATTTGCAAAGTTTAAAAAGAAATCTTAAAAATCTTGTAAAACTGTACAATAATTGATTGATTGTAAAATTGAAGAAATGTAGGTTATTATAATAATAAATAATAAAAATAATTTAATAATAATAAATTCCTTATATTGCAGAAATATCAGATGGTTAAATTTTAAGGGCCGATGTTGTATGTGAACCACACCTAAGCGTTAAGTTATTTTCTGCATTTAATTTAACATTTCTCAATTTCATACTAACTGAATTTGAAACATGAAATCGTCAATGGTCACAATGGTGGCAAGAAATGGCAACGTTGGATGATCAATTTTCGAAGAAAATCATCTTCAGTGATGAGGCGCATTTTCACCTTAGTGGATTCGTCAATAAGTAGAATTGCCGCATTTGGACGAATGATAATCCAAGAGTGATTATCGTTTTATGGGCTAACGGCTTCATAGGGCCGACTTTTATCCAAAATGAGGCCGGTCAGGTAGTTACTTGAATGGTGTTCGCTATCATGAGATTATAACGAACATTTTATGGCCAGAATTGGAAGATATGGATGTGGACTATACGTGGTTTCAACAGGACGGTGCCACTTGCCACACAGTGGGAGTGAAACAATGGCTTTTTTGCGCGACAAATGCCGTGTTATCTCACGTGCTGGCGATGTCAGTTGGCCACCAAGATCATGTGATCATGTGGTGACAAATGCAATGGCCGTGTTATCTCACGTGCTGGAGATGTCAATTGGCCACCAAGATCATGTGATCATGTGGTGACAAATGCAATGGCCGTGTTATCTCACGTGCTGGCGATGTCAATTGGCCACCAAGATTATGTGATTTGAAACCGTTGGACTTCCTTCTTTGGGGTTATTTGTAAGAAAAGGTGTACATTGATAAGCCAGCAACAATTCAAGAGCTAAAGGATGACATAATATGGCACATTGACGGCATAGAACCTAAATTATGCCTCAGCATCATCGAAAATTTGGAGCATGGGATGGAAGTGTGCCGCTGAGGCAACGGCGGCCATTTTGCTGATATTTTTTTCCATACATAATTAAACCATACCAATATTATCAAAATAAAAGGAAATAATAATAATTTACTAAATAACTTATGTTTTATTCAAAATCAACATCGGCCCTCAAAAATTTAACTACCCATTCAAATTCAATATGACTATTTTCTTTTCGATATTTAATAGGGTGTAAATTTGATAACAAAAATAAGTTAATTTAACTAAAATTAATTTAATTAGTTAGTTTATTTATTGAATTCTTAGCTTTAAAGGATCATTATTAGGTAAAAATCTTCAACATAATCTGATAATAAAACTGCATAAAATTAATGAATTTTTAGTTTTTTCCTCTTTTAAGAATAATAAACGAATAAGGCCTTCACTTGCTGTTGCGGGCATTTGATTTTAAATGTTTAAAATAAAATATATAAATTGAACAAATTTTCTATTTCATATAACAACTCAAATAATTTTTCTGAAGTTAAATTTAACGAAATTTCTCTAATTTGCTTTATTTATTTTTATATATTGATTTTTTTTTTGCAAAAATAAAATAAAAAAAAAACTTAGTAATATAACCGAAAATTAAATCAAACTAACGGGTAAATTATTCACATTAAATTATTTTAGGAATGTAAATTTAACTAATATTATGCGTTGGTTTTTTAGAATATATTACTACTGTTTTAACAGAATTTTTCTTAATTTGACAGAATTTTATTAGAATTTTTAGGTTTTTTTTTTACTAGGATTTATTAAAATATGTTTTTAACAGAAGAAATTTTGTTATCTTGAATAAAATTAGTTTACAAGAATAATTCATAGATAAATTTTAATAAAATTTAACTTGATTTAACTTGAATTTTTCATTTATCAGCACTGACATTTCATTCATGATATTTCTCATAAATGATATTTCTAAAATTTTATATTTTTGTTACCGTCACAAATGAACAACAAGAAATGCTCTGCCTACACGCAAAGAAAAAACATGGTTATTGTATGGTCACGGCAAACACACTATGTTATCTGTAACAATACATGTTTACTGTGAACAAATTAAAGTTATTTTAATCAATACTTTGATGACGATAAACAAATTTTTGTTAACAGTTAATCATTCAATGGTTATACGCACAAAAAAGCAACATGCTTGATTTGCACCGTATTAAAATTCAAACCACAAACTATTTTTTTTAATATTTAAAAATAAAATTATATTTTTAATCATAATATATTATTATTGGACGCAGTATGTTAAGTATGACTATAAATAAAAAAATAATATTTGATTTTAAAAATAATATTTTGGTTCGATCTCTTTTTTCAGCCGTAAAAACATTAAATACACATTTGTTGTCAACAAAGAAATTTTTTATTATAAATGATAGTTTTAAATTAAAAATATCAAACACATAAAAGGGTAGACAGAAAAATTAAATAAAAGTATGTATGTAAGTCGATATGGAAATATTCGGGTATTTCTTTTTTGTTATTTAATAAATATATTCATACGTTGTCACATAGAACCATTTAAATGTTTCACATTATTTTATAGTATGTTTATATTAAAACATAATTATAGTTGTATTTTACAATGTTATTTTTATGTAAGACAATAATATGTTGCAATGACAACAATATTATTATTATGGTTTAAAATAATATGGTTTGAATATAACCATTTAATTCAACCATAACATGTTGCTCTTAGATTATGGTTACCTCAACCATGTTTTTTCTTTGCGTGTACGATCACACATGATTGAGTGTAACTGTTTGTTTTCTGTTTAGCATACAGACATAAACTGTTAAATATAAAGAATGTCCGTGTTATCCATATGTGGTAAGTAAAAATGTGTGCAAACTTTTTTTTTCATTTATGAAAGTTTTCATTTATAAGTGTTTAATTATGAAATTTCTTATAAATACACAAATACATACATGTATACGAATGCTTAATACAAACATTTTTCTACATTTATGAAAAACTAAAAAAATGTAAATTCTCATATATGAGCACTTGCGTGAAAAACAGGTTATTTTCTTATTTATTTACTTCTGAATATAAAGCAAAAAAAATCATCTCTGTACAAGCACAAAAAAGTATGAAAAGAAGAAGAAAAAAAAACTAAAATTTACATACTCACACATGATAGAGCGAGTAAACATTACGGTACTATGGATTTAGCTATTTTTGTTGTTAAGATTCAATTAAATTTATTTGTTAATATTACCTACGAAATTTGATTAAGTGTACATGATACCTAAACTTATGATGATGGTAAGAGATGATTACCACCTCGCCCTATTTTACGACTGCAATTACTGAATTGACTTACTTGAGATTCGACAGAGTGTGGGTTATATTTCGTGGTTTTATCGTTAGTACTATGGAATATTTTCTAATGAAGTCTGGAAACCTTCCCCTCTTTTTCCATTTAACACTCTTTTCAGTTGGGTACCTTCCGTTTGCGGTGAGTGAATTGCATGAAATTAAAAAGATAAAGAGTTCTTGTCGGAAGAAGAAATCTTTCCTGTCCTTTTCAGTAAACGAAAAAATCATATAGAATCTCCACAACCCTATCCCCTCTATTCTTCTTTTCAGATGACCTATTTCTTGGTATAAGTTGTTTAAAAAGAAAATGATTGCCATTGATACTACCTTGTAGATAGAAGTCGGTTGTGCCGATCCAGAAAATGTAATATATTCTGCTAGTATTTAATTTTTCATTATATCTTTATAATTAAGCCTAAGTAATAAATTTATTTATTATTACAATTGAAACCTTTTAACTACAAATAACTTTATTTATATTCGAGTTTTATTCTTTTGTAGTTATAAAAATTTTTTAAAAATTATGCACAACCATTACTCTTCATTTCTCTTATTGTTCATATTTTTTTATGAAGATGTATTCATATTTTTACATTTTATAACAATTATTTTATATTTATTTTTGCAGCCTTTTTGTAGCTTGCATTCAATTGTTATAAACTTTTAGCCTTTTTAAAACAAGTTGAACGTGTTTTCAGCATTTTATATTTAAATTGCAACCTTTTGTTTGCTTTTAGCAGCTGTTTCGATTGTTTTCATTTCAAATAAATAATAAATACAGCAATTAATTAGTCTTTGTTCATGCTCTTTGATACAACGGAGCTGTGTCATCGTAATTAAGTTATTATAACAATCAAAGGTAGTAATAGACACAATGAATAATGCTCAGACTTTGCTTACTAAAATGTTTTGGATTTTAGCGATATCTTAATCATTATAGTAATGTGATAAATTAACTTAAAATCCCTAATTTTTATGAAATAATTAGGTTGCATATATTTAGGCTCTCAGCCTTTTATGAATATTTTTAATACACGAGTTTAGAGTAAGTCGATGTATTTCAGCATCTAATAGAAATTTAGTGAGGTCGCAAATAAAACAAAAATAGCAAAATTGAGTATAATGAAATACAACTATTATTATTCTCTAAAAACGTGCATTTTTACTCGTTAACGATCCTTATAAAGAATTCTGATCTGACTAAAACCAGTTTAAAGAGTTAAAGTAGTATGTTTATGATTAATGATTTATGTGCATATTTTCGTATTTGGAGAGGATGCAGTTTTAATATGTCAAGGATTCCAAAAATTCGTTCAGTAAATTTTCTATGAAATATAATTTCACAACAGGAAATAATCTTAAAATATCACACTTTACACGTAAAGAAAAAACATGGTTGAGGTAACCATAATCTAAGAGCAACATGTTATGGGTGAATTATATGGTTATATTCAAACCATATTATTTTAAACCATAATAATAATAATAATATTGTTGTCATTGGAACATATTATGGTCTTACATAAAAATAACATTGTAAAATAGAACCATAATTATGGTTTAATTTAATATAATAATAAAAACCAAATTTCCTTGTTGACAACAAATGTGTATTTAAGGTTTTTACGGTTTTAGATAAACCGATAGCTTACACACATATTTCTGAACTGAAAAAAACCAAAATATGTATTTTTAAAACCAAAGATTATTTGCTTTTTTTAGTCAAACTTAATATACTATGTGTAATAATAATATACTGTGGTTATAAATATAATTTTATTTTTAAATATTAAAAAAAATTTGGTTATGGTTTGAATTTTAATAGGGTTCAAAACAACCATGTGGCTTTTTTGGTGCGTATAACCATTGAATGAGTAACTGTTAACAAAAACTTGTTTATCCTGACCAAAGTATTGTTTAAAATAACTATAATTTGTTCACGGTAAACATGTATTGTTACAGAGAACACAGTGTGGTTGCCGTGACCATACACTAACCATGATTTTTCTTGGTTATAAACTTGGAATCATTTAGACCACCTCTTTAAAACACTTTAAAAAGCTTGGGATAGTAGTAGTTAAAACAGATGGTTAGTGCGATAATAAAGCTTCGGAAGCGCTTCTGGAGTTCTTTAGGCAAATTAGTTTGAAGCTAGCATAGCCAATTTATAATTATTTTACTTCGCCGGCGATTTAGTGGTATGCCGGCGTTTTTAGTTCCGCCTATTTATGTATTTTTTTACTTTATAAAAAGTAAAGTATTCATATCCGGTTAGTTCAACTGCATACTTTCACTGCTATGTCTCCACTTTCTAAGATATTTTTGCGGAAGAAATGTATCCTATATTGGGACCAGGATACTTAGGTACCTCCTCACAAAATTTTGTTATAATCCATCCAGTAGTTTTTACGTGATGCGCACGTCAATGAAAAGCTGACAGACAGTCAGACGGAAGTGAGTTACTATTTTATTATATGTATAGATTATATGTATAGATTTAAGTTGGCTCAATAAGTTTAAAATATTCAAATCGAAATATTGATCATATATTCCTTTAATAATTATATGGGCCAAGATATTCACAAAATAATTATACTATTTTATGCTGGTAACTAGTATGAAGAAGTTAATTATGTTTTTTTGATACAACAATAATTTTTCACAGTTAACGTGCATAGTAAGATATAAAGATAGTAAAAAATCTAAAAACTCGTGACAAGTTAAAATAACAAGAAGTTTAGTTATCTTACTACTTATTGTATTTTTTTCAACAACTGTTGGTTTTATTTTTCATTTCCTGCTTCTTCCTACATGTTATTATTAAGAAAACAAAAACATTTTTAATATGAAATTTATATTTTGGGTATTAAAACTTTTATAATTTTAATTTTTAATTAACAGCGTGCTATTAATCTAAATTTTAAATTCGCTTTTTTTTTACTACTACGCTATAAGCTAGTTTCTAT
This sequence comes from Phasia obesa, assembly GCA_949628195.1. NCBI lineage: Eukaryota > Metazoa > Arthropoda > Insecta > Diptera > Tachinidae > Phasia > Phasia obesa. The sequence goes on from OX451215.1 coordinate 40,501,027, forward strand.
GGCCATTTCGCTAATTGCTCAATTTACGTCATCAGAAATCCTTAACCCAAATTTTAGATGAGCACGCTATTAATCAAAAATATATTGGTGGTGTACGGTAGAATATGTACGGTAGTATATGTTTAAGTATAGTGTATACATTATAACGTCCTTTACACATTTTTCGATTAAAAATTATGTCGTCATTAATTATAATAATACATAATTAACGGCTTTAATTTAATGTGGCAGCTAAATACACGATTGTAACCATATACATACATGTAGCCTTCATGCTCCTAAAAAAGAATCTAAGACTTTCATAACTTTACCATAGTTTTAGATCTATTCTTATTAATTTATATTCACACCATCTACAGTGCCAAATTGTTATAACTATTCCCAAAAACTATGCAGTTATATTATATTTTATATAAATATTTTTTTTTTATTGGTAAATTTAAGTTTTTCTATAAAATATGTTAATTATATGAAGGCTCTACAATATTTCAAAATGTCAAGAGCTCTGAACAATTCCGTAATTATTTTTTATTATCAGTGTCATCACACACATCAGTGTCATCAAAAACATCAATATTAACGAGACATTGAAATTTCAATGATACTTTAATACGTGCTTGTTATTAGTGGTGGGTGGTACTTATCTAAGTAAACTAAGAATGATTATTTAAATATAAAATAAAATACTAAAACATTTTTAAAACATATTTATCACAAGAAAATAAGAAAATACTGCAAGCTTTACCGTTTTATACCCTATGCCACTTTCATATTAACGCAATAAATACACGAGATAAGTGCCAGTTAAACTACCCTTTTAGCATACACGCAAAGAAATAATATGGTGGAAGTAACCATAATCTAAAAGCAACATGTTATGGTTGAATTATGTAGTTATATTGAAACCATATTATTTCAAACCATAATAATAATAATAATATCGTTGACATTGGAACATATTATTGTCTTACAACATAATTATGTTCATAATATAAACATATTATAATATAATGTGAAACATGTAAATAATTATATGTGACAATCTATGAATATATTTATAAATAACAGAAAACAAATACCCGAATATTTCCATTTAGACTTACATACATATTTTGATATTTTCTGCTTACCTTTTTATATGTTTGATATTTTTAATTTAAAATTATCATTTATAATAAAAAATAAATTAATTTGTTGACAACAAATGTGTATTTAATGTTTTTACCGTTTTTGATGAACCGAATTTTTAAACTGAAACAGGACCATAACCAAAATTTGTATTTTTAAAACCAAACATTATTTGTTTATTTTTAGTCATACTTAACATACTATGTTTAATAATAATATATTATGGTTATGAACATAATTTTATTTTTAAATATTAAAAAAAACTTGATTATGGTTTGAATTTTAAAATGGTTCATGTTGCGTTTTTGGTGCGTATTACCATCGAATGATTAACTGTTGACACAAACTTGTTATGTTGACCAAACTATTGTTTAAAATAACTATAATTTGTTCACAGCAAACATGTATTTTTAGAGAAAACATAGTAGGGTTGTCGTGACCACACAATAACCATGTTTTTTCTTCGGTGGGGCAGCTAGAAAAGTGCCTATTATAGGAAAGTCCCTGCAAGTACACTAATCGCCTAATGGCTCGTTAGCAACCTTGAGATATTCATGAGGTCATAATCAGCCTTGGCTAGTCCATCCCCCTGTATATTTCCAGAAAGTTCCTTATGTCCTGGCACCCAAACTAGAGTGACTTCAGCTTGATGACCCAACTTAGTTAAGAATGCAAGTTGTAATATGTGACAGGAGAGCCGTATATTTATACGCAGTATACAGAAAAAAAATCGATGTCAGGATATCAACGGATTTATGCATTTTCAGATCTCCTGAATACATTTAGACTATTTGCGCGATGATTTCTGTTGGTGGATGGTGGGTGTTTATGGTACTATTTTTGTGAAGGCTCTAAGTTTGACTTATCAAAATGAAATTCAGCTTGTAACTTTGGTATATGAAGATAAAGAACTGTATAGTTTTTGGGAATAATCGGGCAAGTGGTAGTTTACTTGGCACCTTAATTTTGTGAATCCTCTACAGGTCATACTTTTTGACATATCAAAATGAAATTCAGTATATGCCTTTGGTATATGGAGATGAAGAGCTGAACAGTTTTTGGATATAATCGAGAGAGGGCAAGGGGTAGTTTACTTGACACCCCAAACCGAAAATAATTATTATTATTTTTTTTTTTTTTTTGATACTAATATACTTTGAAATTTTATTCTTTATGTAATATATCAAAAAATATAATTTTCGATGAGGTATGGTAAAGTTGAGTTGATGACTCCAGATTTTTTTATACCGCCATCGAAACCATCTGCTTTCGAGTGACGTAATATATGCCAGAATTTGGATATTAATATAGAGAGCAGTTGTATTTGTAATCTTTATTCTCATAACCTTTACTTTTATTGTGTTATTTGGGGCCTGACTTAGCTAGTTATAACTGAACTACGCGCAGTTTCACTCAAATTCAACCATGTCTATCACAAATTAATAGAAAAAAATCTAGGTCTTCCAAAACTTAATTTATTATCCATGACAAACCACTTGTTTAGAGTGAGGAAATGCAAACGTGCCTCGCACTGGTAATTAGGTAAATTAGTCGAGTCGCAAAACAGAATTTGTTTTGCAACTTTCGCTTTTATTACTACTAATAGTTTTCAATAACGTACTCTAGTTAAAGTACCTTTAGGTTTTTTTGTTATCTTACCAATAAAGAGTAAGCGTATGGGACAGATTTTTGTAAGTTTTGCGAGCTTTATGGCACCCAGAGCCAATCATGAATGGATATTTTTTCCATTTTATGTCACTTTAAAAACGGGGTTTCTATGGAAGCTTAATAAAAATAATATAAAGAAAACCCAACTAGACCAATCTTCACAATTCCTTTTTTGTTTGCGTTTAATAATTTTGTGTTAAATTTTGTATCGAGAATAAGTATTTATGATTTTTAAAAAATTGTTCACTGAGTAATTTTTATTGAATTCAATAGATTTTATATTTACTAACACACTTATAGGAAATACGCATAATACCTAACCAGATTTGTAGGGTATTTAAAATATTCTTAGAATTCTGTTTTATATTCTTAATGGGTTTTTAGTTTCCTTGATCTATTGACTCAAAAAAAAAACACTCTAAAGATTTCAGTTCACATAAATCCATCAAATAAAACCGGCAAAATGTAGTAAAGTTTATTTTTTTTGCTTTCCTTGATAATAAAATAAAAGAAAATATTTCTCTTTAACAATCTTATAGTTAAAAAATATAAATAAAATTGCTTTAAAAATTTTATGATTAACATTTTTTTATCGTCAACTGAAAATGAATTTATTTCTTCTTAATTTAATCATAATAAAATATAGTTGCTAGTAGATTGAAAGTTTGATATTTTTGTTTGTAATGAGCAACAAAAAGAAAAACGGAATTTATTGTTTTCATCCACGGAACACTGCTAACTTTAACTGTTAATTGCTACTAAACTATTGCCAATTATACATTGCATATAATTTGTCATTAAAAATATCCAATTACTTTTACATGTATGTAATTGCATTTCAAAAAATTCAATTACAATTAAATGTAATGGAAAACTTTGAGTTCAAACATTCATTAAATAATTGAAAAAAATTAATTACTTATTACTTTTTAAAGTATTTATTGACCAAGAAATACTTAATTACAAAAATCATTAAATACCTTCGCAGAATAAAAACGTAAAAAAAAATAATCATCATATTAAAACAAATAAATTAGGACTTTAAGTTAACTTATAACTAACTTAAATCTAACTTGAAATGAGTCAGAGGTGATTCAAAAGCTAACTCATTTCTTTGTAAAAATGTAATCATTTTCCTAGTAATAAGCAGACATGGGGGGATTCAATTACATTTCAATTACAATTACAATTATAGGTAATGTGTAATTGAAAATTTCCAATTGCTAATTACAAGTCATTGTAATTCTAATCAGGGACAAAATCAATTACAATTACTTGTAATTAGTAATTGGGAATTTTCAATTACCAATTCGATGTAATTGTAATTGAAAAAGTTCAATTACAAATTACAAGTAATTGTAATTAGACAGTAATCATTACTTCCAATTGAACGAAATTCAATTATATTCCTAAAAATTTCAAGCTTATCTTGCGTAAACGAGCAATACGAAAACTGCATCCATGTTCGATTACGGTGAACACCTTCATGAAGGTAATTATCGCTTACAAAATTTTGAAAACTTTGCGGTCAAATATACATTTTTTTATTTAATATTCCGTAGACATTGACATTGTGAAAAAGAAAATAGTTTGAAATTTAGTCTAAATTCGTTTCTAAATTACCTCAAAAATTATCCTACAATACCTTTAGCATTGTACCTTTAGTATTGTAGGATAGTTTTTGAGGAAATTTAAAAACGAAGTAATTGTAATTGATTTTAGTCCCTGATTTCAAGTACAATTACTTGCAATTAGTAATTGAATACTTTCAATTACAATTACATGTAATTAGTAATTGCATGTGTAATTAATTACAAAATGTAGTTGATATCCCCCAAGTCTGGTAATGAGTGAGTACACACTTACACTACATAAGTTTTAGACAATAAAAAACTAACTCATTATGATTAATAATCGACTCTTAAAAGTGTGTTTACACTTAGAGGAATATTACCTAAAAATTTAGTTAAAACGGAATTTTCTATTTTTGATTTCTTTATTTTTTATTATTTTCATTAAAAAAGAATTCCATATGATTTTGTCTTAGTTATTTAAATTTATATAATTCGGAGATTTATTTTGTGTTTCTTGTTATGGTAATAGTTTTAACCTTCAGAGTGCCTTCGAACAGCTTCTTTTTTGTGTATCAGCTTTAAAATGGAATAAGAAATAAGAAGCTAGAAGCTAGAAATTAAAAAAAGTTTTACTTAATAAGTGCACATTAAGCAAATATTCTTGCTACAATTTTTCTGGCAGAAACAAAAGTTGCAGAATCAATAAAAGGACTAACAATGGAATTGATTCTGTATTTTGCTTCTATAGAAAAAAAAAAACGTAGAAATGAGATAATTTTTCATTTTCTAGCCATATAAATCAATAGAAGCTAAAACCAATACGATCGGAATGGTAAGTATAGAATAATTTAAATTTCGAACGGAATTTATAAAGCATCAACAACGGAATGTAATGCATGAACATTTTTATTCTTCGAGATTCACTTGTTTTTTTTTCGCTCCTTCTTCGCGTAAATTAGCCGTAAGCAAATTTCTTAAAAATAAATAAGCTTAATTTTAACGAGTCGTTGATAAAGAAAACAGATCAATTATATTCATGTGTAACATTCCGTTAAAGTAACGGACAAAAAAATAAAAATGGCCTGTAGTGTCTTGTGAAAAGTAACAAATCACTTACCTACCTGCAAGAATCGCAACAGTACTTTTTAATTGGTTTACTGATTTTTATGATGTATTATTGTAACTCGTTTATACCTTACGAATTTTGGCAGGAGCATTATTTATTTGTACACTTATGCTATTTTTTGCCAAAAACTCGGTCTATGCTTGAAACCTTTTTCTGTAGTAAATTTCCATAGTAACCTTGTATTATATTTGCAGCATTTAAAACAAAATTATCATACGTCATAATACTGACATACTACAGTCTTTACATCTCTTATTTTTGGCATTATGCAGCTATCTTGCCAATCAATTTGTGAAACTTACAGATTTTTTTTCATTTGAAAATAAAAAATTATTAATTCAAAACAATAGAGAAGTTAAAAAAAGTAATTTATTATAGCTCAGCTCTGCATCATTTCTGAGGTAGCTTATGAGTTAGTTAAATATAAGTTAGCTTAAAGTTATTTTTTTTTTCTGAGTTAACTCATAGAAATCCGACAGGGTAGGTTATATTTAAAGACAAAACACAGTGAAATAAATATAATAAAAAAAGCAAGGAACAATTCTTATTAATTTCAATGAATTCCGAATAAAGCTTGGTTACTTTAACTTTAATTGAGCTAAATGTTTCAGAAGTTAATTTTTAGAATTTTTCAATTAACATATTGTTTTAAAAATGTAATTGAAGTTTGTTTTATTGTATGTAATTACAGTTACAATTACGTATAAATATAAATATAATTGTAATTGAAATGTATTTGAAACCCCTCATGTTTGCTTGCTTTCTACAAGAATTTTGTTGTTTTTATAATTTTAATGCCCAAAATAAAAAAGATTTGATTATTATAATTGTTATTGGAATATTATAAGAAGCAAAAACTCTTGGTAAACATACGAACCTTTTGTCATTAAAAGTTTCATTAAGCTGTAAATAATATCCCTTATAAACTCTAAAACGTTTGATTTGAAGATTTGATCGATAACATTTATTATTTTTTGTTTTCTTCGAAATTTCTTAACAAATGCAGTTTTAATATGTATGTAAGTACAATTCTAACACACATAATTATACGGAAATATAGCTTTAAATATTAAATTTCAAAAACAGGCCATTTTAATTCTAAATGCATAGTGCGTGCGTATTTTGCCACAAAAGCTTATTTACCTTTAATGTCCAAAAACTTTTTGAAACTGCAAATAGGATTTCTATCCTACCCGAAACAGAATGTTGTTAAAATCAATGTGTTTTTCTCTATAATTTTTACGCAAACGTTAGCACAACACTATTAAAATACCTCAACAACAGCATGAAGTATAAGTGCAGATCATGGTGTATAAGTGTAGGGAAACCATTTATCGACTACAGTTATGTAAGTGTATGACTGCATGTGTAACGTCATGTACTAAAACAAATAAGTAAATGTGTTGAAATATACATTTAATAACAGTTGTTTAAAAGATTATGGGTAAATATGTTTTGAAATCGAGCATAGATGTGTGCAGCTCTACGAATGTATATTCTTTTAATATTTCCAGTTTTAGGTCTCAGTCATTTAGATTCGGATAACAAAAACCAGAAATTAAAAGCTAATTTTAATTAAAGGAAAATATTTAAATATGGCATTTTCTAGTTTCTAATTTGTTTTGCACTGTTTTGCATTTTACTATGTTAACATTGAATATTTGAAAGTTAATTTGTCGAAATATTTTATTTACATAGAGATGAAATTTGAAGTCATGCTTAAGTTTGCTTTATTCTTTTTAAGAAAGAATAATTCTAATTACAAATTAGGTGAATAAAGAAAAATTGAGAAAATTTTATTTTAGATACTAGCTGAATGCACAGTGTTTTCAAAACAATTTATTTTGCACATAATTCGGTATCTCATAAACTACTGAATATGAATGAAATTTCACAAAGGTAAAAAAAGGGGAGAGGAGCTGCGAAAGGTCGGCCCCCTAGGGTGAAGCGGGGCCCCCAAAGTTGGGTATCTCGGTCATATAATTTTTTGGAAATATCATAAATATTTAAAATTTTTTTTTTATTTTGAATACTTAAAATTATATTTTGCTAACCGAAGGTTGGCTGAAGCAACAAAAAATATCAGGTGGTAAATATTAAAGAAAAAATATTAAAACAAGAGGGAAGCTTAAGGTCGTGGTTGACTTTGTTCTCACCAACTAACGATTGATAACACACAGTGTAATTTTTTAAGTCATGGCAAAATAACCATATACGGACACCACTACGTCATAAAAGACCAAAAAAAAGACCCCTTTCTCCCAGTTTTGCCGAAAGTCCTCCAGGTTTTTTTATGGGCCCTCAAAGATGTGGGGCCTCGATGTCATTTTTGCAAAAAAATGATAATTTACTCAAGCTCATATTTTGCAAACCGTTTTAAATTTTGATATACTCTCTGAGGCAAAGTTGTAGCTCTTGTCATACTGTAACGACGTTTCTTCGGCTGGGGTAAACTCACCGGTGTCCGAAGGTTCAGTCACAGAAAATTTATTTTCTTTATGGAAAGAAACACCGATCGAAAACGTTTCGTAATGTCTTTATTTACAATTAGGCGTCTTAATAAATTCTACTTAGTGGCAGCAATTATTAATAACTCATCCACTATGAGCTCTCTCAGCTTTCTAACACGGAGTGCTAATAACTACTATGAACCTGCGGGTTACCACGGGAACACAGCATTAGCAAAAACCCGTCAAATGCGGCTTAACACAGTCTGCTTACGTAGCGAAGTGAACCTGCGGGTTACCACGGGAACACTCATTCAACGCAAATCGGACAATGGCAGCTCCTACACAGATTGGTTGGGTTGTTGAGTGAACCTGCGGGTTACCACGGGAACACTTTGCCAACTCCGCTCACCAATCTACCCTCACGTATTATTAGTGGCAACCGTGCAGGTTACCACGGGAATACCACACTAATAAAGCCTGGTGAGTATTACTAAGCAGAAGAAACAGCAGGTTACCACTAATTTCTATACCCTACCTAGTAATCAGCCAATAGGTAATAAATCATTACAGCGGGTTACCACCAATAATAATGGTCTTCGCAATCGCTGCGATGAGACTGACCTAGCGCTTAGGTAGCCGGGAAATTTTTAACTTTTGCGGCTACCTAAGCGCTACCTAAACGGTGTTAAGAATCATTCCTAGGAAGTTCATATGTTCTAGCAAGTTGTTTACTGAGATCTTAGGTTCATTTTTGTAGTTGATAGTTTCCTTGAATTTTAATTTAATACAGTTTTTCTCGTATTCCTTTATCTGCGTTTGGTTGGTTAGATGATGCTTATAATTTAACACTACTCAAAGTAGATAGATATGAAGAGTGCTGATGACGGAAGTAGCTGTCTAGAATATGCATTCTATTGTGCTGGTGTCTAAAATATTTTTTTTTAATTTTTCTTTAATATTGACCAACTAATTTGTAATTTAAATTATTCATTCTTAAAGAGAATAAAACGAACTTAAACTTGACTTCAAATCATAAGATTTTTAATTTTAAGCAGATTTTTGTCTATAAAAAATGTGTTTACATGTGTAGGTTATCTCTTTTAGTTTGGGAGAAAATTGGCTTGTAATTTTTTTTAATATTGGCCTATCTTAACTTAGTATTTTTGGCGTGGTATATTAGTAATGATCGGATTATTATTTTAAAACATTGGCTATATTCTTGATAAAAGTTAGAATAAATTGGCTTTACTCAGAAACACGTTTGCTTTGCCTTTCTAAAATTTCATTAAGATATCTCAGTGGATTATGAGATAACGGATTATGTCCAAAATAAATCGTTTTGAAACCGCTGTGGAATGTAATGCATTTTCTGGACAGATAGGTAAGTCTTCAGCATTTTTCGCATCTATCAACTTTGGAGTAAGTTGTTAACATCGTATATTTAACAAACCAAACTCAGATAACGGAATACGAGAAAAAAATATATAAAAAAATTTCAGCAAATTTTTTAAACATTTTTCCCCATAATTAGTAAGCAAAATTCAAAATATTGTTGAAAAATTTCAAGATTTTTCAAACTTCTTTAATTGAAAAATTCCAAGATTATTGAATTTTTGTGTATTTTATCCAAAAAAATGGCCGTTAATCTTATTTTTGTAAGAGAAAAAATTATTATTAAGGAATATATAAAAATATTATATCTTTGTCTAAGCTAACAATATGTGCATACGTCTAAACCAAAATCCGAAGCTGGGATCGAAAAAAGAAGACTGCTATAATAAAGCTGTATATACTCCCAATTATTACTGAAAGTATTTTATAAGCCCTACTATGAACTAGGGCTGATAAAATAATGACTATGGACTTCATGGGCAAAACACTTTGTTTGACTTTGTTTTGGGAATTGTGGGATTTCCTAATACATATTCTAGATTTTTTTGCGATTTAATTTTTACTGACTAGTTACATATCCACAAAAATTTCATTTGAATCGTTCAACAAATTTTGTTGCATATTTTTATTTTCCTCAAATTTCCAAAAATTTTATGTGGGTAGCTCTTAGCACAAGCTGCATATTGGAACAAAATCTTGGAGGTATACTAGGGGATAGACGGATAGCTCCCTATATAAAAAAAAAAATTATAATATACCTATATATACAGAGCTACAATAGCGAGGCGCTCTAAATTGAATGAGGGTAAATGCTGGAACAAGCTGCATGTTTGATCGAAATATTGCATGTATATGTGGGAGAAAATGTATACCCCCATACAAAAAAATATCATATTTTCTCTAGATCTACAGAACTACAATAGCGGGGCAACTACAATAGCGGGGCACCCTAAATTGAATGAGGGTAACTTTTAGAGCACACTACATGTTTCAACAACATCTTGGCGGTATATAGTATATTTTGAGCACTCACTCCTTTGAGAGTAGAAAGAAACAATAATTCCGGTCTCAGACAATTTTTTTTTTTTTCAAATTATTAAAAGTTCTTCATACAAATATAAAAGACGCAATTCTTTGTTTTAAAAGTTCTTATCCTTCTTAAAAAAAAATAACAGTTCTCGTACATTTTTAAAATACTTACCATACTTATGTATGAGCTGGTATGTAATGAAGTTCATACTTTAATACTGTATTTTACATGTTAAGGAATAATTGTGTAAATTTTCAATTATCTACATAATCAGTCATAAATATAATTCATTTATTAAATTCCGCTAATCTTTTAATTATATTGTAGGAAGTTTTATAAAATAGACATAAATATTTTGTATCACACACAATGTACACAGAGACAGCATTCAAATTCATATGGAATTTATTGTTTGTGATATATTTTTATTCACAACATCTATAGAAAATCCATTTACTTAAAAAATTTGCATAATAAATGTTGACGTCTATGGTAGACTGTGATAAATGTCGAATAAAAAATGTTTTTAATTAAATAATAAAATAAAATGTTGCACACAGAAATTTATCAGCATCATTTATAAGTAATGATGATGATGATGTTGGTGATAATAATGTTTGTATATGTAAATGTATATGCCTACTAAGAATTACACTGGTGTTGCAGAATATTTATTTATAAACAAATTAAAGTGTGTATGTGTACGTTTGTAAGCCATCAGCCGTTTTTGTCAACAGCCAACCCTACACATAAGCTATGGTATTTATGCTTTTTATGTTTTAATTTAAAAATGACAGTTTGTTGGCAATTAGCAAATTTTTGAGCAAAAATCTTTTATATTACAATATTTTTAAGCGTTAAAAAAATATTTCTTTCTTTTAAATTTTTGACTTAGGCGAAATTTTTATGATTTTTGTAGCCTACAGATTTCAAAGCAAACTTTTTTATGTGAATGTCAATGCACAGTGGGGAAAAATCAAAATATTTTGGAAATAACCTAGTAATATCACGCAATAATATCACGCTTTTATCAGTTTGTGTTACTGATTTATGTTATGTTATGGTAACATAAACTGACAAAAGCGTGATAAAATTGGGAATACTCATATTTAAAAGCACATAGTTTTTAACGTAAAAATGATATTGAGGTAAATCTTTTTTTCTTTTGGTAGGAAATTGTATTATTTATATTCACATATATGTATATATAAAAAATAAAAAAATTATAAAAATTTGTTTAAAAAAATTATGGTAAAAACGGGCAATTTCAGGGAAGGAAAAATTTTAAATATGAAATAAAATTTTTATTAATTAAACTAAACAAATCTAATAAAATTTGCTGTGTTGTTGTCAAATGAAATGGTAAAAAATCTGCAATATTAAGAAAAAGGAAATTACACAATTCCCAAAATTAGGACCAAATATCCCAAAATTGGGATTTTTACTCTTTTGCCCATAAAGTCTACATACGAACAAGCGATCATTGAATATTTTCAGAAAAATTTGGGGCATATATAGCTTTATTACTGCAGTCTTCTTTTTTCGATCCCAGCTTTGGCATTTTAGAATATATTAGCTAAAATCAAAATTTCGATGTAAAATAGGTCATATCCCATCTCCATCTTCTACAAGGATGATCAATATTATATGAAATTTATTTAAGCGTACACACATATTACACCAAAATGTAAAATTTTTATATATGTTTTAAAAAAATTTTTTCTATGAAAAAAAAAAAAACGTTAACGTCCTTTTTTGGGCTAAAGTACACGAAATTGCAATAATTTTGGATTTTTTAAATTGAAAATCATCTAGTTTTTAACTCAGTAAAGATACAACCTTCAAATTTATCAAAAATATTTAGAATTTGGCTCGCTAACTACGATAAAAAATTTAAAAAAATTTTGTAAGAATTGTAACTGGAACAGTGTAGTGAAAAATTAATATTTGCAAATTTAGATACCATTTTGGAGGTATTGACAAGACCTTTAAGACTATGTATAATTTTAAAAATCAGAATAAAACTGAAGAAATGTAAAGAAAATTGTACAAAATTTCCAGGTGCGATATTCCCAACTTTGATACCACATAGCGCCACCCCTGGAGGGTGTATGGTACCCACCTTTAAAACTTAAGTTTAGGTACTCCTCATGTCAATTTAAAAATTTAATTCAGATTTTATTAAAAGTTTTTTATTTATATTCCTTGAATCCAAAGTTTTAAAAATATTTTATCTTTCAGTTTTTTTCAATAACCTTATCAAAATAGACAAATAACGTTTTTTTTTGCATATACACTCAAGGATTAAATATATTCTAGTTCCAATTCTATTAGCCCTAGGAAGTTGAATAATAGCTCATTTTAAAGTAGATTTCATACGCTTTAATTTGATAGTAATCATGACAATCGTTCTTTTATATAAAAAAAGTTTTATTAATCTCTTTGAGATAGTGTTTTTTATTATATTTTTTTAAGATTTACATATCGCACTTGTTCCTCTAAAGAGAGTGAACTCAACATTTTTTAATTTTCACTTTTTGCAAGAAATCTATGTACAGTGGTCATATCTACGCACTGTAAAATTTTTACATCTTTTCGCTAAAAAAATACAGTTTTATCATTCTTCCTGAGTGAAAATTTTTAAATTTTGAGTTAACTCTCTTTAGACGAACAAGTGCGATATGTTTTTAAATATCGCTTAGTGGGTACGCCATAAAAATTTTAGAGTGGGCCATGATGGGGTCAGAAGTGATGTTAAAATATGTTTAATCCTCAAGCGCATATGCAAAAAAGGTAGTTTTCTATTCTGATAACTGCGTAGCTAAAAAAACTATAAGACATAGAATTTTAAAATTATATTTAGACTCAGGGAGTCAAGGAATATGAATAAAACAAAAGTTTCAATAAAATTGGGAGTTGTAAATTTGGAAACAATTTTTTTTAGTTGATTGGACATGGAATTACCCAACAACTAAAACTCTTTCGTATTAGAAACTCTAACTCTATTGTCACAGGGTGGCAAGTTAAAGGCCAAACTGCGCTTAACTTTGTGACTTGGTTTAGTGCATAACTTTGCGACTTATTTACCTTTAAAAAAAATTATCGCCAACTGGAAAAACAATTTTTCACGGATCATAATTATCTATATACATATAACAAAATACTAACTCATTTCAGTCTGTGTATATGTCAATTCTTTTGCGTTCGCATCACGTAAAAAATTTTGTGATTCCAATATAAGATACTTTTTTCCACAAAAGTATTTCATTTCCAAGAGAAAGTGGAGAAAAAAAAAGTTAAAAAACGCAATTTCTGGTTTAAAGGTACTAAAGTTTTCGGTTTAAAACTGAGAGAACATGGTTGCGCACCTTTTATTTTTGAAAGTGGAATATTATATCTAAAAATTCGTGTTTGATTTGTATTTTTACTTTGTGGAATTGCCTTGTTATTAAAATATTTAAAACACCTTTTACAGGAGTTTACAATAATTTTTTGAATTTTATATAAATTTTAGAATTTTATTCAAGGCTGGTTACCTTTATATAAAGCAAATACGTATCTGGATGGATTTTAACAAAATATTATGTGGAGGTTCCTTAGCATCCTGATTCCAATATTGAATACTTTATTTCTGCAAGAATTCGTTATTTCCAAGAGATAATAAAGAGAAAAAGCAAAAAAAAAGTATGCCGATTTTTTTTTACCGATTTAAAGCTACTGCATACTTTAAAGCATCTTTTATTTTTGAAAGCGGGATATTTTAACAGTTGCGCAACAGATGGCGCTATTTTAAAATAATGACAAAATTTGTATTTGATTTGTATTTTTACTTTGTAGGATTACAATGTTATTAAAATATTTTAAACACCTTTTACAGAGCTTTACAATATTTTTTAGGATTTTAGAATTATTTATAGATTTTAGAATTTCATCAGGGTTGGGTACCTTTATATAAACTAAATACATAAACGATAACTGCAGCACTATAAAAGCAAGAGTCTTACAATTGGTGTGGAATACTTTCAAAGCAAAATCAATCAAAATATTGTCAGGAGCCCACGACGCAGCTAGTTGATAATAAAATTTAACAAAATGTAACTTCTCTTATCATATTTATATGTAATAACAAAACCTAAATTCTACATATTTTTGGTACGTAGTCAAATCAATTCAGAAAGAAGCCATTAAAACGCCTCACTTAAAATTAAACGCCAAAAAGATCACCACATACTCGTACAGGCATAAATAAATTACAGACAAGTTAATAATCATTTAGTTTGGACATGCGTTATATGTAAAAAATGTAATTAATTACTTTTTTGTATGTGTATTATGTTTTATTTATCAAAAGAATTTAATCCAACCTACCACATAATTACAAAGTCATATAGTGTCCTCCTTCCAGCCTTATTTGACTAATTATATAGTCGTTGAGCGTAAAGTAAATTATTAAGTTGTTAAAGGAGTAAAATTCTTTTTATTAACTTCATTTTGTTGATTTTTTATTAAATATTAAACTCAATGTTCGAGTATAGTTTTGTTTACCAAATGTACTTGCAGTACTTACAAGAGATTGAAATTATATCACGTTACTTAAAATAAGGGATTTGATGAATAAGACATTAAATTTTGTAAAGAATGCTTTTTGATTGTTTATATTCAAAGTTTTATATTAATAGAAAAACTGTTCCCATATTTTAATTTTTTTTTTTTTTTTTTTTTTAATACAAATATTACATGTATACAAATTTTTCTATGTATAAATGTAAGAAATGCCTTCACTTTGTCTTTTACTATATAAAGAAACACATATTTATTATACAAAAATTTTCAAAAAGTTTTTAAGCAATATCTACAAAGAATGAAGAAGGGCAGCAAGTTCTTTTATTTTTTTATATACATACATGATTTATAAATTTCGCAGCATTACCGCGCGAAAATTATAGGTCTACACTCTCGATTAGATTATTAGTACTACTTAAATTTCTTTCTCTAGTAGGCCTTATATTATACAATTTTGTCGACAGCCATACAAAAACCATCAGAAAAAGAAATTTCTTAAAATGACAAAAAAAATTTAAAAACTCCTTTCAAGAAAAGGAAACAATTTTCAACTAATTAATTAATTAAAAATGATTTTTTTGGGTTCCGTACCCAAAGGGTAAAAACGTAACCCTATTGTTTTCGCTACAATGTCTGCAAACGTAATAGATAGACTCTAGAAATTTTCACAGAAGATGTATAACTGTTGCCGCTTTAGCAACCTACACTTAAAATTTACAAACAGTAATTAAAACTTAGTTCGCAATATAAAAAAGTATAAAAAATAAATCTAAAAATTAAAGCGTGTTCCGATAGTGGCGTGATTTGCATGTATATGGCGTAAATTTTGAACGATATTAGGTAGACTTGGATTTTTTACAGGAGTTGTATTACTATGGCCACTACAACAAATAGTAAAAATTAAAGAGTGTGCCGACAGTGACGTGATTTGCATGAATATGGACTAATTTTTTAACTATAATAGATTGACTGTTGAAATTTTCACAAATGATGTATTACAATTAAAGTGATTTCCCACAGTGACGTGTTTTGCATGTATAACGACATATTACTAAAAGTTAAAGGATGTTTCAACAGTGATGCAATTTTCGCGAATATGTCTTTAATTTTAATATTAAAGGGTGACTTATAAGACATGCAAAAAATTAACAACTTGAATTTTTAAAGTTGTACTTAACATAGTACGGAACCCTAGGTGTGTGAGTCTAGCTAAATATAAATATTTTATAAAAATTTTATTTAAAAAAAGGGAAATAAATAAATAATTTTATTTAAAATTGTATTATTATATATTTTAATAATCATTCATCGAAATTTTCACTAAACTAAATTTTAAAATACTATTAATTATTTAATAAAAATAATTAAAAATTAAAAATAATTCCGGATTTTGTTAAGATTTTTGGCATTAAAAGCAAATAAAATTTAATAATCTTAACACTGCGGTGAGTGGACCCTCGAAAGATACAAATCTTTTCATTTACTAGTGTCGCAAACAAATATACCTGCCTTTTTCATTTGTCTTAGCTGTGCCCACACATGTTGTATGCGTCCTGACAATATTTTGTTGGATTCTGCTTTGAAATTAATCCACACCAAATTTTAAGACTCTTACACTATAAAATAGTGCTTCAGTATACGTATTTTCTTTATAAAATGGTACCCATCCCTGGATAAAATTTTAAAATTTATATAAAATTCTAAAAACTATTGTAAAGCTCTGTAAAAGGTGTTTAATATATCCCGCTTACAAAAATAAAAGGCGCTGTAAAGTACGGAGTACCTTTAAGATATTCAGCTTTCCAAAATAAATGGTGCCTTACAGTATGCATATCGGTAAACTTGCGTACTTTCACCGCTTGTTCTTCATTTTATTTTGGAAATAAGATATTTTTTCGAAAAAAAAGTATCCTATATTTAAATCAATATTCTACACAAAATTTTATTAAAATCCTTCCAGTAGTTTTTGCGTGATGCGAATACAGGCCTACAGACAGATAGGAAAAAAGTTACTGTTTTATTATATGTATATATTGCCAGTGAAAGATGGTCATTTGCTATAAAATTTTCCTTAATATATAACCTTAAAACATGTTTAGGTATATATGTATATATGATATATAAAAAAAGCTAAATCAAATACAATCCGCAAATATTTTTGTTATTATTTATAACAACTTTTATAGTAATAAAACTTTATTTAATTTAATTTTATTTTTATTTATTTTTTTATTTTTGTTTACTTAAATCGTTATCGTGTGTTCATTTACCAAACATCAAGGTACAAGGTTGATATTAAGAAGAAAAAAACATGAATAATTATAATTTTTTCAATATGCAATGACAAAATTATTCTTGTCAATTGGGACCCAAAAAGAAGTGTCTCTAAAAGAAATGCTTAAAATTTTTATGATTTTTTAGCATTCCAGATGTTGCACTTGTTTAATAATATTTACCTATTTAGTGGAATTAGAATGATTATTGATTTTACATTAAATGTATAAAAACAAATTACACTCTCCTTTTCTACGAAACAATGATAGGAGGTTAATCTTGTGAATAGTAAAAAGCACTGTTCGATTTTTAATATACTATTGGTGAATGAATAAAATTCATTGGTTTTACCTAAAGTAGGTTAAGATTTCCAATTCATCAGAACAAAATATAGCTAGTTAAATTTTTTACTAATGCATTTTTTACATTTAGTGTTAGCGATAGACTAAACCAGTGTAGAAGGAAAATAAAGAAGTGCTTTTTTTGTTGGTGTTTTTGATGAAACTTTAATTAAGTTGCTAATTGAATTCTCATTATATTTTTAAAAGTTAATTGCTTAAAAGTTATTTTTGTATTTTCTAATTTATAGGTATAAAAAATTATCTTATTTTCTAGTTCAAGCAATTATTAAAATAGTGTAAAAAATAGCTTATTCATAAAGATAAAATACTTTTTTATTAACAATACTGTGAGGAATTAGCACAATATTTTAAAATAATATTTAAATCTACAAAATGATTTTATAAATATTTTAATTGTTTGTTTTCTTAAACACTCTTAAGAGATACTAATTTTCTATATACATAAACAGTCGATTATAATATTTGCACTTACTTTTACCATAAATTTGCGTGAATTTGTTAATTAAATTCAAAAGAGTGAACAAATCAAATATTTAAATTTGTATATTTAATGTTATGTATGTCTTAAAAACTCTTTAAGAATTTTATTGCTTTAGAAACAAAGAGAATGGTTTAAAGGAAAATTTATTTAATAAATATAATAAATTATTTTTCTTTGAATAGAATTACTGAATATTAAATAATTCGACTTATTTTCGTAAATACAAAACACATTCGTAACTTGTCAAATTTCAACAATGAGTACAAGATTTAATTACGACGTAAGCATTTATTTAACCTTCCTTACAGGTCATTAGTTACACACATATTTACTAACTGTATAGGATGTAATTTGCCTTTATGAAACGCCATAGGGATCAAAACTTAAGTTCAAATAACAATTGAAAATTCGTATTAATTACGTACCCTAATTATCGAAAGGTTAGTAAATAGAATTTGAATTTGTTAGGCCAGTTCCACTTATATTTGATAGTAATTTATAAAACATTTGTTAAATTCTATTATGGAGTAAGCAAGAGGCTAGTTAAAAGCGATAAACTTGGCTAGAATGACTTTATTTTTGGTAAATTTTAATTATTGTTTTTCTTCTGTTTCACTTTTAATAAATAGAAAATAGTTTTCTTCAGCTCTTATAACCATATATGTACATAATAAATAAAATATATTTTAAGTTTCAGTTCGATTTTATTCTCTCTAAAAAAGAATTAATTAAATTACAAATTAGGTGATAATATTAAATAAAATTTGGGAAAATTTAATTTTTAGACACCAGCACGAGCGGAATGCACATTTTCTAGACAGCCACGTCCGTCATCAGCACTCTTGTATCTATCTACTTAGGGTAGTGTTTTAGTTGTAAGCATCATCTATTTAACCAACCAAACCCAGATAAAGGAATACGAGAAAACTTGTATTCAATTATCAATCGTCAGTTGGTGAGAACGAAGTCTACTACTACCTTAAGCTTCCCTCTTGTTGAATATTTTTACTTTTAATATTTACCACCTATATTTTGTTGTTCCTTCAGCGAACCTTCGGTTAGCAATGAAGTTACTTTTTGTTTATTTGTTTTACTTCCAACATTCGTTTTTAGTTAACACTAATCTAGTATCAAACCAAACTTTGTTGTGTAAACAAGATTCCACTCGTGCTGGTGTTATAAAAAACAAAACTTATTTGAAATGTATTTTAGAACAACTTTTGTTTGAAAAATTTGTTCAAATATATTTTATTTTTTTATAAATACTGGGGTAATAATATAAATGCCTTTTGATATATTTTATCTTAATATAGGTTTCCATTTCAACACTCTTCGGCCCTAAATGATTTCAGGTACTATCTTGGTTATTTACAACTACATAACTTCAGTTGTGTCCTGTGCTAACACTAGTCTTTTTTTTTACTATAATGATTTCGGACTCTTGACTGGTAACTGTCGACTATCCTCTGCATCGAGGAGTCTCTTGTAATTACAACATTTTGTCTAAGGCTTAGATTCCATGTCCGTCCGTGATCCTAAGCCTCATGATAGCTAGTACTAGACTTACACAAAGAGGTGCACTAACTCCTTAGCCTCTTAGCTTAAGATAATTTGATTATATTCAAGCAAATTATGGAACTTTTATCCGAGTGAATTAAGAAACTAATTTGTTGGACATCTCATGGCATTACTTGTGTCCATATATTGTAATAAATAAACCGGAGTCATTTGTGAAATTGAATCTTCAACCTCTTCCGAAGCTGCCTGCTGCTTTGCTGTCAGATTTTTATCACGGTTAGAATTTATAAAATTAATATTAATAATTATTATTATTATTAATTAATAAGTTAAAGCCGTAATGCCACTCACTTTTTTCGTTTTTTATATTGAAAGAGTGAAATAGCTGAAAGTAGAAAATTATACAAAATGTTAAAAATGTATCTTTTCATTCCGAAAAAAAAAAACGCTAAATTGAAAATGTACAATTTAAAGTCGCTATATTCAAATGTAAGATGAATGAATTAGCATCACTGTTATATTTTAAGACTGAAATGTAATTTTTAAGTCGCCTTTTACATTTGGACAGAAAATGGGCAGACATACGAGATTTGCATATATAGTACGGCAATACACGCTCTACCTCTTCAACCCCCTGCCAACAAATCTCATCTGTCATCCCATTTTTTGCTTTACTTTTTTGTACATGGCAGTTGGCAAAAATTCGTGTTTTTTAATTTGAGAAAAATAAGAAAAGAAAAATTTAATTATTTAAAATATTATTTCAGGATTACAAAAAATACAAAATACTAATAGAAAAGTTAAGGAAGAATGGTTTTTAGTTGTTGCATGTAATATTTTAATAAGAGTTATTGGAGTTTGCCGTACATTTAACTAACAACAAAATGCATGTGGGTGTTTTTTGGTGTTGTATTTGTTGTCGCGGCGATGCCACCATATATAGTTTGGACTTGATCGATAACCTGTATAGAAATTGTGACGTTTGCAGATTTTTATTTTTCAAATACAGCTAAATTCTTTGCTCTCGGGGAAATTTTCTTTTACTTTATCTTTCGCAGTGTATAAAATTGTGTTATTATAAGACAATTTAGACAAGGTCAAACATTTAAAAAATAATTAATAAAATTTCAGTTAAAAATAAGCTTCAACAATGTATTATCAAATTATAAAAGTTAGTAAATGGTGTATTCACACAAATATGATAAATGAACATTGAAAAAAATTTAAATGCTGCTCGCAAACACAACTGCAAATGATAATCACAGTTCCATCATGTTTCACCTGTTGCGAACAAAACAAAAAATACTAACAAACATTGGGTATTGTGCATAGTACATGTGGAAGTAGGTTAATTAAAAAGGGACTGATGTTTAAACAAATGCTTCGTAAAAAAATATCTGAAAAATTACTCTATATTCTTTGCTATTTTCCATATCTTATATTTACATTCTTTTTGACTTATACTTTAATTTTACATTATTTTTGAGTTATACTTTAAATTATCAAATTTCAAATTGAGCCCCTGCATTTTTCAGACTTATTTTAACAACAAAAACAATCAACTGTCAGGATCATAAATTATATTAAATTAAATAATTTTAAAAGTTAAAATCGTTATCGTTTACATCGTTATCATATTCACTAACACCTTCTGCGCAAAAAAATATTTTAATACTTTAACTGACCACTTAAATCCTTTTTATTATTAGCTATGAAGTAAAATATTTAAAACAAATATATATATTTTTTCGAACTAATAGGAGATAAAAATAAAATTATAAAAAGGCTTGAGAGTTTACACCGAAGTAGGGTTATGTTAAATGTCAAGTTTGAAAAGATGACTGAAAAAACATTAATTTCTTCTTATCTTTCAGTCCGAAATTCGAAAACATATGGCCATTTGTATATTTTAAGAGGGACCCAATTTTATTTAAATCGGTTCACTGGAACAGAAATTTCCATTTTTTCTTCATTCTCATCTTTAGGGTTAAGTTTCAAAAACAGAGTTAGCCTAGAGCAATTTCTAGATAAGGATCTATCTATGCTTCAAATTTAGCCATAACGGTTTAGCCATTACTCCCCTCTAGTTCCGAATTTCAAAAACTACATAGTCTGTTCATATCTGAACAATGATGATTTTCCATCCCTGTTTCATGGTTGAGAGTGATTCCGTAGTTAGTGAAATTAGTTTGACGTCTGTCACCAATTGCTTCTTGTTTATCATCCTTTGCTTTTATATAGTTTTTTTTTATTGTGGTTGAAGTAGCGCCATTTACATACCTTAGTTATTTTGTAAATTTTATTAGCAATTATTTGCTACATATCATTGGCCGAAGGTTATTAATTTTTTTGTATTTCTTTGTGCCATTGGCTTTAATTTTAATTGCTTGATAGCGTTTGTCGTTAAGATTTTTAGAAAATAATTTAGTGAAAAATAAATGGAAAGTAAATTGTACATTTCGAAAACTATTGAAAGCACCTAGAATTTTTGAGTTTCATTACCTTTGTGATATACTTGCGCTCTAAACCCAGTTCTTGCAATTCCACATTGCTGGATGCAGAATGTTGTTTGGAAGCTAATCTTACATGCATATTTACATAGTTTATTGCACCTTCTATATAAATATTTATCAAATTTAATTAAAATTGGTTCAGACGTTTATCCGTGACTGACATACATGATCTGTAATGTTCGATGATGTTTACGAACTGTCCATATAGTGCCCGAACTCTTCAGATTTTTATTTGTTTTTTATTTTATTTTCTTCAGGAATGTATTGCTTTTGTAAATAATTATATGAATTTTATTTGAACTATTTTTGAATTAATACATTAATTATTTAGGCTTAAGTTCTTAATTATAAAGAGTTAAAGAAAAATTAGATACCAGCAAAGCAGAATGCATTTTCTAGACAGCTACGTCCGTCATCAGTACTCTTCGTATCGATCTACCCGGTAGTTTCAATTGTTATTAATTTTCTATTTAAACAAACTTATCAAAGAAATAGAATCTGAGAAATTTTAATTTTACATTATATTTCATAAAAGATAGAGCTTTTTGAAATTGTTTTACACTTGTAAACTCTATTTCTTTTTTGTATTATACTACCAAGCAAACATTTTTCTTTATTTTAATTCTCTATATATTTATATATACATATATATTTTCTTTTATTTGAAAATGATATATATCTGTCTTGCTAAAAACGTATGACCTGTACAAACTCCACAAAAAAAGTCGTATACACACCCAGCCACCCACAGACATCATCGCGAAAATAGCCAGAATGGATTCAGGAGGCCTCAAAACGTAAAAATCCGTCGAAATCCCGACCTCGGTTTTTTTTCATGATTACTATACTTTACCTTATAGTACATATGGTAAAGTAAAAAATATACTAACAAAAACATCAGGTAGAAAAACAAACAGATTTCAGATTTTTAATAATTTATTTTATATACAAATACTTTTCTATGTATTTTATTATTATCGCCAGTTCTTCGTGAAATCGAAATATTTTGTAAAATAAGTAATTAATATTTAAAGAAAACAGGAACATTTCATTTAAGACACTAGCAGAATGTCTTGCAATTTCTCGATTGCTTCATGACTCGTAAGCATTCTTCGTATATGTTTATTTCGTGGTATTTTGCTGCAAACGTCATTTATTTTTCCAATCAAATTTAGGAACAGGATCCATCACCAGTTAAAGCCTCTAAATTGAATATTTTTTGTTCAAAAACGTTTAAGGGTTTACTATTTCAGAGAACGAATATTTTTTACTTTTTGTGTAAAACCTATCAATGACACACGAGAGAAATATGGAAATTTGCAGTCAGACCGTCGCGTCGACTGCGCTGAGCGCATATCCCAGTTTCCAAGAAACTCGAATAATTAAGCTAAATTAAAACGATACATGGGCACCAGTCGTTTTGTACATATAGGCTTTGACCTGCGACTTAAACCCCGCACTTAGTCGACTGGAGAGGACACAATACAAAACCAAGTTTAATAATAAAGTTTTTTTTTCTAATCACGAGTTTTTTGTTTATTTACTTAAATTTTTGTACAAAAAATATTTTAAGGCTGTAAAACACGAACTGACCTTAAAAATGTCGGGATGATGACGATAGCTTCCAGACAGCTGTCTTCACCAAAAAGGCACTAGCAATAAAAAATAAACACAAAAAGTTTGAATTTCTTTCAATTGAACAAAGGCGAAATGACAAATTAACTTTCCTTTGGTTTATTGGTATTTTAACCAAAATATAATTATAATAAAAATATTACAATTTAATTTAAAGTTTATAAAATTACGAATTATAAAGGCGCGAGCGACAACGAACGAATTCGATCTAAAACGAACTTGAATCAATTACAATTTTAAAACGAATGCCAGCGATATGGTGCAAAGAATTATAATAAAGGTAATAAATTACGGCCAACGATATGGCGCAAATAATTGTTAACAAAATATATAAAACAATTCAAATGGCGCGACTTTAACCACGAAAGAAAGAAAACTATATAAAGCCCAGGTTTTACCCCCGGGGGTTCCAATTGTCACTGCAGGAATGGCCAATGCTTGGACGCGGTTCACTCGGGGTAAATAGGGGCACCAGACACTAGGGTTCCTAGAACCTAAATTTAGAAAAAAAAAGGACTGTGTGTTAAAACATACGGGTTCTCTTCGAGGCCCGACCAGTGCCCAAAGGACTGGTACCACTGCAATCGTTAGCCCCACAGAGAGCCAATCCTCTCTGTGACCGGTTATTGGTGAGGTCCCCTTCGAGGGTACACGTGGTGGCTGTGGTTTAAGATCGATTAATGTAGGTATGGTGCAAGGTCGATCAAGTGTGCTGTTGCACTCTCAACAGACGGACTTTGGATAGTCTCCAAACTAAGCAAGAGGCTTTAATATGGATCTAGGCTTGCCTTGGATAAGGCTTGCCATATTATATAAATTGCTACTCATTGTGACTGTATCACACATAATTTACGATTGGTGGCAGTCGTAAAGTGTTGTTATATTACACAATGGGGGCGCTAGTCTACGCTTAAGTTTCACTCGGTGGTAAGACCACCGTGAGATTAGGCCAACTAGGCAGGTACTCACGTTAATCTTGTTCCACAATAAAGCCCAGGATGATGAGCAGCAATTGATGATAGACGTCAAAAAACTTCCATTAGCTTTGCCATCACTCAACCATGAACCAGGGATGGAAATTCATCATTGTTCGGACGTGAACAGACCTATTTTAACTTTAGCTATTACAGGTGTATTTGTTGTAAATAATTGCTTTAAATTTCAAATATGCTCTAATTAAATCATTGTATTTCAACGCTAATCTGCAATCCGTGCTTACTACTTCGTATTTAACTTTCTGTGACAAAGGATGATATCACAAAAACTTAATTGCCGCCTTATTAATGTATTTAATAATTTTCATTACGTTAAGGCTTTAGTGGAGATCTTGAAACAACCTGATTAAAGTGTAAAACACTATAGCTACTACCTACGCAGCATTTAACAACATAAAGTAATTTAAAATATATTCTCAAATCAGAAATTACAGTTATTACTACTTACAAGTGAAAGTTATACATTAATTGTAAATAGCTGTATAATTTTTACTGTAACGTGTTGTAAGTTGACGTTTAACTATTTTCAAGGAATTAATAGTATTTTAAACCTACCTCTTCTTCTTTGAAGTTAGTAATTTGTTGTTTTGTCATGTCAGAAATCAAAAATAATATTTATTTTATAGCAACGGACAACAAAACAACAAATAAATTTCTGATTGTATTTTGTATGACACGGAATGAGACAGTGAAGTATTTGCCAAAAAAAAAAAAAAAAATTAAATGAAGCCCTAGAAAAATTGTATATAAGTATTAGGGTATCCCCTCGATCAATCATCGCTCGCTTAATAGTAGAAATTTAAGTCGAATGATTTTTCAAGTAAGAAAAATTGCAAATTTCATTTAAAAAAAACTTGAACAAATTATATTATATATCGACTATACTTAATTTCTGTTAAGATCTCCAATTTTTTACGGATTTTTTCTCAATCGAATATGACGTTTTTCATTCAGCTTATGAATATCGTAATAAAAAATACTAACCTACTTAACGTGTGTTTTTAAAATTTTTACTATTTATATGCTTTATAATTCAAATCTTCCTTATCTTAATAAATAAATTTTATTAGCAATTATTTGCTACATATCATTGGCCGAAGGTTATTAATTTTTTTGTATTTCTTTGTGCCATTGGCTTTAATTTTAATTGCTTGATAGCGTTTGTCGTTAAGATTTTTAGAAAATAATTTAGTGAAAAATAAATGGAAAGTAAATTGTACATTTCGAAAACTATTGAAAGCACCTAGAATTTTTGAGTTTCATTACCTTTGTGATATACTTGCGCTCTAAACCCAGTTCTTGCAATTCCACATTGCTGGATGCAGAATGTTGTTTGGAAGCTAATCTTACATGCATATTTACATAGTTTATTGCACCTTCTATATAAATATTTATCAAATTTAATTAAAATTGGTTCAGACGTTTATCCGTGACTGACATACATGATCTGTAATGTTCGATGATGTTTACGAACTGTCCATATAGTGCCCGAACTCTTCAGATTTTTATTTGTTTTTTATTTTATTTTCTTCAGGAATGTATTGCTTTTGTAAATAATTATATGAATTTTATTTGAACTATTTTTGAATTAATACATTAATTATTTAGGCTTAAGTTCTTAATTATAAAGAGTTAAAGAAAAATTAGATACCAGCAAAGCAGAATGCATTTTCTAGACAGCTACGTCCGTCATCAGTACTCTTCGTATCGATCTACCCGGTAGTTTCAATTGTTATTAATTTTCTATTTAAACAAACTTATCAAAGAAATAGAATCTGAGAAATTTTAATTTTACATTATATTTCATAAAAGATAGAGCTTTTTGAAATTGTTTTACACTTGTAAACTCTATTTCTTTTTTGTATTATACTACCAAGCAAACATTTTTCTTTATTTTAATTCTCTATATATTTATATATACATATATATTTTCTTTTATTTGAAAATGATATATATCTGTCTTGCTAAAAACGTATGACCTGTACAAACTCCACAAAAAAAGTCGTATACACACCCAGCCACCCACAGACATCATCGCGAAAATAGCCAGAATGGATTCAGGAGGCCTCAAAACGTAAAAATCCGTCGAAATCCCGACCTCGGTTTTTTTTCATGATTACTATACTTTACCTTATAGTACATATGGTAAAGTAAAAAATATACTAACAAAAACATCAGGTAGAAAAACAAACAGATTTCAGATTTTTAATAATTTATTTTATATACAAATACTTTTCTATGTATTTTATTATTATCGCCAGTTCTTCGTGAAATCGAAATATTTTGTAAAATAAGTAATTAATATTTAAAGAAAACAGGAACATTTCATTTAAGACACTAGCAGAATGTCTTGCAATTTCTCGATTGCTTCATGACTCGTAAGCATTCTTCGTATATGTTTATTTCGTGGTATTTTGCTGCAAACGTCATTTATTTTTCCAATCAAATTTAGGAACAGGATCCATCACCAGTTAAAGCCTCTAAATTGAATATTTTTTGTTCAAAAACGTTTAAGGGTTTACTATTTCAGAGAACGAATATTTTTTACTTTTTGTGTAAAACCTATCAATGACACACGAGAGAAATATGGAAATTTGCAGTCAGACCGTCGCGTCGACTGCGCTGAGCGCATATCCCAGTTTCCAAGAAACTCGAATAATTAAGCTAAATTAAAACGATACATGGGCACCAGTCGTTTTGTACATATAGGCTTTGACCTGCGACTTAAACCCCGCACTTAGTCGACTGGAGAGGACACAATACAAAACCAAGTTTAATAATAAAGTTTTTTTTTTCTAATCACGAGTTTTTTGTTTATTTACTTAAATTTTTGTACAAAAAATATTTTAAGGCTGTAAAACACGAACTGACCTTAAAAATGTCGGGATGATGACGATAGCTTCCAGACAGCTGTCTTCACCAAAAAGGCACTAGCAATAAAAAATAAACACAAAAAGTTTGAATTTCTTTCAATTGAACAAAGGCGAAATGACAAATTAACTTTCCTTTGGTTTATTGGTATTTTAACCAAAATATAATTATAATAAAAATATTACAATTTAATTTAAAGTTTATAAAATTACGAATTATAAAGGCGCGAGCGACAACGAACGAATTCGATCTAAAACGAACTTGAATCAATTACAATTTTAAAACGAATGCCAGCGATATGGTGCAAAGAATTATAATAAAGGTAATAAATTACGGCCAACGATATGGCGCAAATAATTGTTAACAAAATATATAAAACAATTCAAATGGCGCGACTTTAACCACGAAAGAAAGAAAACTATATAAAGCCCAGGTTTTACCCCCGGGGGTTCCAATTGTCACTGCAGGAATGGCCAATGCTTGGACGCGGTTCACTCGGGGTAAATAGGGGCACCAGACACTAGGGTTCCTAGAACCTAAATTTAGAAAAAAAAAGGACTGTGTGTTAAAACATACGGGTTCTCTTCGAGGCCCGACCAGTGCCCAAAGGACTGGTACCACTGCAATCGTTAGCCCCACAGAGAGCCAATCCTCTCTGTGACCGGTTATTGGTGAGGTCCCCTTCGAGGGTACACGTGGTGGCTGTGGTTTAAGATCGATTAATGTAGGTATGGTGCAAGGTCGATCAAGTGTGCTGTTGCACTCTCAACAGACGGACTTTGGATAGTCTCCAAACTAAGCAAGAGGCTTTAATATGGATCTAGGCTTGCCTTGGATAAGGCTTGCCATATTATATAAATTGCTACTCATTGTGACTGTATCACACACAATTTACGATTGGTGGCAGTCGTAAAGTGTTGTTATATTACACAATGGGGGCGCTAGTCTACGCTTAAGTTTCACTCGGTGGTAAGACCACCGTGAGATTAGGCCAACTAGGCAGGTACTCACGTTAATCTTGTTCCACAATAAAGCCCAGGATGATGAGCAGCAATTGATGATAGACGTCAAAAAACTTCCATTAGCTTTGCCATCACTCAACCATGAACCAGGGATGGAAATTCATCATTGTTCGGACGTGAACAGACCTATTTTAACTTTAGCTATTACAGGTGTATTTGTTGTAAATAATTGCTTTAAATTTCAAATATGCTCTAATTAAATCATTGTATTTCAACGCTAATCTGCAATCCGTGCTTACTACTTCGTATTTAACTTTCTGTGACAAAGGATGATATCACAAAAACTTAATTGCCGCCTTATTAATGTATTTAATAATTTTCATTACGTTAAGGCTTTAGTGGAGATCTTGAAACAACCTGATTAAAGTGTAAAACACTATAGCTACTACCTACGCAGCATTTAACAACATAAAGTAATTTAAAATATATTCTCAAATCAGAAATTACAGTTATTACTACTTACAAGTGAAAGTTATACATTAATTGTAAATAGCTGTATAATTTTTACTGTAACGTGTTGTAAGTTGACGTTTAACTATTTTCAAGGAATTAATAGTATTTTAAACCTACCTCTTCTTCTTTGAAGTTAGTAATTTGTTGTTTTGTCATGTCAGAAATCAAAAATAATATTTATTTTATAGCAACGGACAACAAAACAACAAATAAATTTCTGATTGTATTTTGTATGACACGGAATGAGACAGTGAAGTATTTGCCAAAAAAAAAAAAAAAAAATTAAATGAAGCCCTAGAAAAATTGTATATAAGTATTAGGGTATCCCCTCGATCAATCATCGCTCGCTTAATAGTAGAAATTTAAGTCGAATGATTTTTCAAGTAAGAAAAATTGCAAATTTCATTTAAAAAAAACTTGAACAAATTATATTATATATCGACTATACTTAATTTCTGTTAAGATCTCCAATTTTTTACGGATTTTTTCTCAATCGAATATGACGTTTTTCATTCAGCTTATGAATATCGTAATAAAAAATACTAACCTACTTAACGTGTGTTTTTAAAATTTTTACTATTTATATGCTTTATAATTCAAATCTTCCTTATCTTAATAAATAAACTGTAAACTGTCCTGTGTCTAAGTATCAGTTAAAACAGTTTGAAGTGCAAAAGTGAAACACTTTTTGGGAGTAGAACCCACGTCCGCCAGACTGGTAATCTAGCATATTACCTACTAGCCTACAGGGGT
This sequence comes from Phasia obesa, assembly GCA_949628195.1. Lineage (NCBI taxonomy): Eukaryota > Metazoa > Arthropoda > Insecta > Diptera > Tachinidae > Phasia > Phasia obesa. Next base: position 40,530,835 of record OX451215.1, read on the forward strand.
ACCTAATCTATATTTTATATTACAGAAAAGCTATAAAATCGGTTCATATTATTTATGCTCAATTTTTTCTGCGTATTAGAGAAAGAAATGAAAATATCAAATGAAAATAATAAAACAATAAAATATTATTAAAATCATCTACAAGTTGTCATTAATAAAATATATTGTTCATCAATTTTGTATGGTTGTCTTTTCTCACTGGATACAAATTTTTAAAATATGTGCGAGTTCGAGTTATTCGAATACATTATAAATCATAATTAATTAATCGATAAAAATTTTAATTGCAAAATCGATTAATTATTTGGTCGAATAAAGTCTAAATCCGATCGTAAATAAATACAATGTAAAGATATTTAATTTTATTTTTTGCAATAAGGGAACTAGATATTATGAGTTTTTGTCTGAAATAATTTTTTTTACTATAAATTTTTTGTTTTATGGTTTCTAATGATATTTCGTTTTTTTCCGTGGAAGCAAACTAATATAGTACATGGAAAAATGAAAACAGTGCTTTCACGTGGAGGGGGGGAGGGAAAAGCAAGGGGTAGTTTCCTTACCGCCAAGATTTGTGAACGCTCTACATGACATATTAAAACGAAATTTAGTATGTGCCTTTGATATAAGGAGATGAAGAGTTGTGTAAATTTTCGGCATAATCGGGTAGGGCCAAAGGGGTAGTTTACTTAACACGCCAAACCGAAAATAATTAATTTTTCGATTCGAATAATCTTTGAACTTTAATTCTTTATGTAATATATCCATAAAAGGATCTGTGTGCATTGGGTATGGTAAAGTTGAGTGTAGGCCACTCCAGTTTTATTTCTTTAAAAAATGGAGAAGAATAGACTTCTTTTCAAAATGCATGAATATATAGTAAATTAAATTAAAATTACTAGCTACAACTGGATCAAGACCCGTCTTTCATAAAGAAATCACGTGACTGGTTACTCAATATATGAAGAGAACCCGCCATGATGACAAAGTTTTCCTTGAAGGGGATTCATTGGCACTGTTTGGATTCTCTAAAACAGGTCTCAGATATAATCTTTGCAAAACCCTATATGTACTCGGTTTGACGAAATTGGTGACCTATCTTATCATGGTGATGTCAGTTTTTGTCTAATATCTCATTTATACTAGGTGATATCGCTTAACATTGTTTGGCAATAATGTAGCTGTTTTATTGTTAAATAAAAGTTAAGTTGAATAAAAACTAATTAATTAATGCATTTTTTTCAGCACAACTTTCAGGGACTTTTAAATTTTTACTAACAATATATATAATTGTAGCCACTGTAACACTGAACAACTTTTGTAAAAATATAAAATTACAAGCGAACGTGTCTAGGCACCTCGAAGGTTGACGTTTTCGCAGGATTTAAATGTATAGCTCTGTATGTACTTAAAAGAATTCTTACTTTAGTAGTTATTAAAATAGTAGTATATAAAAATAGTATATAAGCTGTGCCCACACACGTTGTATGCGTCCTGACAAAATTTTTTTTTTCGATTTTGCTTTTTCCATGTCTGAGGGAGACTTCAGTTTTTAGATTTCATATTTCATGACTCTCAGAATAAAAATACATATAATTAAAAAAAAATATTAAGACTATACAAAGGTACTCATCGCATCTAAAAATTATTGTAAAGCTCTGTAAAAGTTATTAAAAATATTTTAGTAACAATGTAATTCCACAAAGTAAAAATAAAAATCAAATACAAATTTTACTCAACTGATGCCACTGTTGCGTTAGCGTAGCGTTAGTGTTTCAAAAATTAAAGTTGCGCAACCGTGTTTAAAATATCCTTTAAACTGGAAATTGCATACTTGCACTGCCTTTTCTCCACTTTCTCTTGGAAATGAGATATTTTTGCGGAAAAAAGTATCCTATATTGGAATACAGTTACTAAGGTACCATCTCACAAAAATTCTTTAAATTCCATCTAGCAGAAGACAGGAAATGAGTTACATTTTATTATATGATTACTGATGTCAAAAACTTTTTAGAATAAATTTGAAGGATTACTATGTTTTCAATATATACGAATATGAAAATGAGAGTAATTCGTATAAAGTTTTTAATAAAATTTGATTTATTTTATAAACAAAAAATATAATCTTATTTCTTAAGTGATGCAAATACAATTCTTTTGAAATTACGGAAGGAATTGTGAAAAACCGCCTTATAACGCTGAGCATTTATTCCAAGGAAAACCGACACTACTATTGAGATGTTCTTTTCGGTTATAAAAGTATGGACAAACAAATAAATTTATTTGTTTGTTTGTGTTAATAAATTTCTACAAAATGGCACATTGAGCAATTTGGAAATACTAGTTCAAAAATTAGGTTTCTCAAGAACAGCATGAGATGGCCGATAACTACAAGTTATCTAATACGTTGCAATTTTCCTTCTAAAAAATCAAGTCTTAATAAAGTAGAAGTGCATGCAATGCTTCCGTAAAGAAGTGCTGATGTTTTTCGAGGCAAATGTTTACACCTTTAGCTTTTTCCATGTCAAGTCAACATGGCACTCAAAATTACTCTTTCAGTTTTCAGATTCATATTCCATGAGTCTCAGAATCCAAATATAATTTTAAAAAAAATTCTATCTCTTACATTTTTTAGCCATACAGTTGTAAAAATAGAAAAATATAATTCTCCACTCTTTACAAGGTATTAATTTTAAAATTCAGCACGCGTTAGAGAATTACACCATGATATTTGGCGCAGTATATGCGATTGATCTGCAGTTGGTGGTGATAATTTACTTCGTAGTAGCTTGATTATCATCCAATAACAATAATGTATGACAAACATCTTCAGGAAACGTATATTTTTCTGATAAAGTTATAAAATTTGCATAAAAATTAATATTTAACAAATAATATATTTTTGAGAAAGTTCTTAACTCACAGCAAAGAAATTGTAAATATGTAAATGAGTGTCGTAAATCAGTGTTCAAAAAATTTATTATCCCAAACTTTCATTTTGATAAAAGAAATGAAAAATATTTTTTTCATTTAATTGCTTGCAAAATCATAAATTATAAAATGTATGTATGACATGCAAAACGTAAGTAAAAACGCCTACATTTAACATGACACTTAATATTAATGAAATGTTGACTAAAAGAAATGTAAATGTAAATAAAAAATAAAAATAATGTACCCGAAGTGTTGAATGAATGGACATGCAACTAACGTTTGCATTGAAAACTTAATAAAAATGTGTTGATATGAAAAACCAGTCAGCAAATTATAAATAAATTTCTATTTGTGCAGTCCAAGAGAAAGGGAGAACAGAAAATATAAAGAAATTACTGCAAATGACAATTCTTGTGTTGCACGCAACTATTTTATTCTGCAGACACACATATTTGTTCTACATGTTTAAGTAGTATATACGAGTGCATTCAATATCACCCACACAAAGAAAGGTAAACAATTTTTAAACTGCTTAGAAGAACAACAGCTGCACTTAATAAATATTCTGGTAGATACAAAATTTGCAAATCTTAGAAACCAAATATTTATTTGGAATATTTGAAAAAAAAAAAAAATAAAATTAGTTTTAAATACAAAATGCTATTTTAGATTAGCGTGTAAAGTTCATGAGTGGCATTGCACACAAATTGGCGTACACACAGAAAAAACAGTGTCTAAATACCTAATAAAATAGAACAAAATTAATAAAAATAGAGATATTTTTTTCAAGAATGAGGTCTTATTATTTTAATAAGGAAAACCATTTTCACAAAAAGCAAGAAGGAAACTCAAAAAAGTTTTCGTCTTGATTGATTTTATTAAATGAGATTCAAAGTACCATGATGTTACATAGACTATTTTATTTGTTTTATATTTCAATATCTATGAAAATCATTATCATATCTATGAAAATCATTACACTATTTTGTATTGTATGGTATATAGTATTTTATTTGCATTGACTCCAAATAATATCTTGTTAAAAAATAATGTATATCAATGAATACACGATTTTATTTTGTTATAAATTAATAAAAATAGTTAGTAATAAAAATAGTGTATGCTTTTTATACACTATTTTTCTTTGAAATTATATTCAGACTAACATCTAATTAAAACAGCATACCTGCACTTACACAATTATTAATGAAAAATTTCAAACACGCAATTATACGCTAATATTTCAATTGATCTTTTGACCCACTTTGTGGTAGTAGAATTTCGCTAAATTTTTACCACATTTAGAATCAGTTATGTAGATTCTTATTATGCAATAAAAAAATAATGATGTACATGCATATACACTATTATTTTATTAAGGGGACGATATCACTCATTTAGAAATGGTAGGAAAATTATATAATCTTGATTTCTTAGCGCGTTTCGGACCAAAAACTATCAGTCAATATGCGTTAATAAAAATGTTTCAAACAACAAAACATCTTTGAAGATTCTGCCATCCCTAAAGTATTTGTAAATTTTAATAAATTAATATTCTAACACGTTTTATTATAATCATCTATACGAAGACTTGGCACTCCAAATATCACATAAAAATCGTTTTTTATATTGGTTGATTAGGACTTTTCAAATAAAAATGTTGTACATTTGTGGAATGTAATAATACACAGAGCCAAAAATGCCTAATAGAATCAAAATGATTTTCTCTATGAAATGTTTTTATGCTAAGGGGTATTCAAGCAGAAGGAAGGGAAGTTTTTTTTTCATGTGGTAAATCTTTTTTATTTTATGAAGAAGGAAATTCCATTTAATCAATAAGATAACTTGTTATTCACAATTTTTTACTCATTTTTGACAAAAAAAAAAAAAAAAACAATCCATAAAGAAAAACTTTTTTATTTTATTTGATTTTCTTCTGAATTGTATAAAAATGGATTTCTTATTGATTTCATTAGGCTTCCTAATTGATTTTTTCGAAAAGGTTTTCCTGATTGATTTCATTAGGTTCCTTTGTGATCATGTGTAAATAATCTTTTTAATTTTCTTAATAAGGATATCGTCTTGATTGTATTAGCTTTCTTGTTATTTCGTTTATATAAATCAACATAGAAACTGTTTGGTAAAACATAAAATATACATTGGGTGTAGTGGTTAAGTGCGTGCCTACAAAACGAAGCACACCAGTAGTGCAATTCACTAACTTTTAACGATCTAACACTTGTTAAATATATCAACATGTTTTTTGCTTGCACTAACGCATTTGCGATTCACTAACCTATGGTTAACTAATGAAAAATACAAACAAAAAAAATGGCAATGCCGCTAAACAAAATGGCAAAATAGCGAAAAGAACAAAGGGGAATGAAAAATAATAAACAAAATATACAAAACTTTCCACAAAAGTGCTTAATTTTTTGTTCTTTTTAGGGTTCCGTACACGAAGTGTAATAACGTAACCCTATTGTTTTCGCTACAATGTCTGTCCGTCTGTCAGCGCCTTTTATCTCTGGAACCGTAATAGGTAGACTCTTGAAATTTTCACAGATGATGTATAGCTGTTGCCGCTATAGCAACAAATACTAAAACTTATAGGGTGTTCCAATAGAGAGGTGTTATTCACGAAAATGTGTTTATTTCTTGAACTGTAGGAAGGATACACTCGAAATTTACAAACAGTAACTAAAACTTAGTTCACTATATAAAAAAGTATAAAAGAAATAAAACTAAAAATTAAAGGGTGTTCCGATAGTGGTGTGATTTGCATGTATAAGGCATAAGTTTTGGTAGACTCTTGAAATTTTCACAGAAGGTGTATAGCGGTGGCCGCTATAACAACAAAAATTAAAACTTATAGGGTATTCCGATAGAGAGGTGTTATTCACGAATATGTGTTTATTTCTTGAACTGTAGGAGGCATAAACTAAAAATTTACAAACTGTAATAAAAACGTAGTTCGCTTTATAAACAAGTCTAAAAACTACACCTAAAAATTAATGGGTGTTCCGATAGTGGTGTTATTTGTATTTATAAGGTCTAAGTTTTGAACCATAATAGGTAGAATCTTGAAATTTTCACAGAAGGTGTACATCTGTAACCGCTGTAGCAACAAATATTAAAATTTATAGGGTGTTCCTATAGAGAGGTGTTATTCACAAATATGTGTTTATTTCTTGAGCTGTAGGAGGCATACGCTAAAAATATGTAAGCAGTATTTAAAACTTAGTTCGCTTTATAAACGAGTCTGAAAAAATAAACCTAAAAATTAAAGGGTGTTCCGTTAGTGGTGTGCTTTGTATGTATAAGGCCTAAGTTTTGAACCATAAAAGGTAGACTCTTGAAAATTTTACCAAAAGCGTATAACTATATACATGTACAAATATATTTTATTTTTTTATAAATATGGGGGTTAGAATATTTTACATTTTACATTATACCGACTTACATATGGCCGACTTTATCTTTTGATATTTTGATAAAGTAAACGACACAAAAATAGTTGCAGTTAAATTAACAATACTCGAGTTGTTAAGAAAAACAGCTGATTTATAACAACATCAAATGTTATTAAAAAGCATTTCTGAATAGCAAAGTCTTTCGTATTGTTGTTAAATTTTTTTAACGAGTCAAGAATCGTTAAAATTGAATAGTGAATCGCACTACAGGTTCGATCCCTGGCAGAGGACGAACAAATTTTCCATGGTTTTTCGGGGTTTAAAAATGAAGTAGCTGCAACCCCCTCTAGACAATCCACCACCCCCCTGATTTTCCACCCTCTGGAAAAATAAAGTATAATATGATGGCAAAATGTCAAAGATTGATTAGCAAAAAATTTGTTAATTTTTGTTTTTTTGCATAAAAAAAGATAGCCTAATAAAATTTAGACGAAACTTTAAAAAAAGCAAAAATATCCAAGTTTCTTCTTAATTTTCCTTATTAAAATAATAAGACTTCCTTCTTGAAAGAAAAAACCATAGGGATTTTTTATAAATTTTGTTCTATTTTATTAGGTACATATTTAAACACTGCTTTTTCTGTGCGTAATTCACCTACATGTTTTTTTGATTTTAAAAGACTTTTACTCTAAATAAATAAAGATTGAGTAAATCTAATAAATTTTTACTTATATTTTTAAACACCAACAAAATTATTTATCTGTTCAAGTTTATTTGCTATTAAAATGTTAGTAGAAAATACTTTAGGACGCTCTATAAAGCGTCAACAGACATCATAAATCTGTATTGATGAGAAAATAGAAAAACGACGTTTTATTAATACATTTGAGTTAAGTATTCTAACATTTACATTACTTCATTTAGATATTTTCTTTAAAAGAATAATAAATCAATAAAATCCTTTCTGGTGAATAACAACCCTGAGAAAAAAATAAGGAATAAATTTTTTTAATATTTTTTTAAAGCGTTTCAGTTAAGTTCAAGGCATCATCATTAAAGTTACTTACAAAATACTTATCCTTACTTATGTACATATATATTTATATACTACAACGTTTAAATAGGTTTTAACATGCAAACGTATATTTTTGTATTAAATAAAATATTACAAAAAATCATTGACTTGACATTTATAATAACGATAAAGAAAAAAATATCGTGGAAAATATATGACAGTAATATTTTTAAAGTAATGTAAGTTAAAAAAGTAAGTATCACAAAATAGATATATATTACGATTTAAAAATTTTCATTGCATAAAATAAAATTCTACAGTTTTGTGTTTGTTCTGTCTGTAATCCAAATATTAGCTTATTATTTATTTGGGTTTTTAGCTTTTTAGGCTTAAAATTTTTTTCCTGAAAAGTTTTAATAACATTGGCCCATAATCATAGTCAGAATTAAAGTATAATTTTATAAATCTAAAATATACTTTTGGTAACAGTACAGTTTTAGTTTTATATAGAGAAACGAAAATATACATTAGGTGTAAAATCCTACTCTAAATCTAAAACTAGCTGAAGCTACTATTAAATAATTTAACAATTGTTTAAGCTCACTGAGGGCTTTTATAAAAAAATATAATTTAATTTTCTTAGTCGGTGTTTTGGAAAATTGGTATTCGTGTTATATAAAATTTCGGACATTCCACCAAAAAATGTTGTGGATTGGATTGAATTGAACTGCAGTCATAATAAGGATTGTTGGCTATGTTAAGTAAGTGTCCGTGTGTTATTCTGGTGTAACCAAGTCTAAGTCGAGTGAATTTTACTAAGTCCAATCTATTAGCTTTTAAACAAGTAATATAATTTATTGTCTTATGATTATTGTTTATTGTTTTATACCATATATATGAGCATAAATGCAATTATTTAGATCACCACGATCTAAGTTAGGGCAGCTATAAATGGGACATTACCGCGCTTTTGGCTATTTGATCAGCAAACTCATTTCCCTTATATTGCAGTAACCCGGAATCTAAAAAAGTAATATGCTTCGGTATTTTTCGTTTAATATGTTCCTAATACGAGTGACTATTTCTTAACGACATCACTGTCAATTGTCATACTAAAAGATACCGAGTTATTAGTTTTTGAACCATCAGTATAAATAAACTTATGAGTGTTAAATTTATAAAGTTACAAGATATCACAAGTAAAAAGTTTAATTATTCCACGAATATGATTTAATTATTACCTTCTTTACAAAACAATTTTTAAAAATTTTCCCACTTTTACTTTTGAAAGTCAGTGGATTAGAGATGTCATTTGTCTTTATTTTTTTGGAACATAGTACGGATCTTTTTTACATTTTACATTTAAAAGTCGAACCGACTTTAGTGTGCGATTAGGTTTAACTTTATTTTAACACTTCAGGAAAATTTAAATTGGGGGCTTAAGGTTTGTTACATCTGCATCGTTCCGTATATTTAAAGCGATCATCAAACAATCTTTATACATTTTAAGCAAGGAAACTGTTGAGGAAGGTTATACCCAAAGTTTGAAATTGTGATACGTATTTAAGTTAGTGCCTAGCTTGTTTCCTTAACGCGATATACTTACCACTGCGCGTCTACCAACTCACAGTTGCTTAAAAACATTTTATTTTGAAAATAATTCGTTAGGTGATGAACCACTAAAGATATTTTAATGAAATTTCACAGAGTCATACCAGTGGTGTTTCCGAGTAAAGGAGAGATGGTGGGAATAAGCTTAAAGTTGGGTATCTCCAGTATACTTTTTCTTTAAAATGTCACCAAAAGTTTATTTATAATATAAATTAAATGAATTGTTAAAGTTAGCCTTAAGTTCTTTTATTCTCTATGACTATTAAGAGTAGTTGTTCGTCTATTAAATTAAATATTCAACATTATAAATTAAATTTAAAATTTTTTTTAAATTTTGATAGACCTTGAAAACATTTACAAAAAATGTACTAATGTCTCTGCATATCTCCATTCCTTTGGACAAAATTACTGTTATATTTGTGATAAAATTTAGAATAAAATAGCATCAAGTTTTTTTTTTTTTTGATAGAACGTTACGTTAACAAGTTACACGCCTTTGAACTGAGAAAATGTTAAAACTACTGCTTTTATCAGGGTTTTCTACCAAAAGATGGTATAGCTTTTATGCTTATATAAATGCGGTAATGATAATTTTTTTTTTAACTACTTAACTTAACCTATAGCAAATAATAATAAAAGAAAAATTGGGTTATAAATTGTAACCGTTGTGCAAAAATGGCAAATTTCGAATCAAAATTTATGAATTGTTGTAAAATTCCTCCGAGTGTAAAGCACTGATTGAAAAAAATGTAAACAGAGTTTTAATGCCTTACCCCTGGTCTATATACGCCAAAAAAAACTAGTTATTTGCCCTCCCCCTGGACTCCGTAGAGCGTTCCTGTAATCCATATTGCTTTAAAATATACAGTCTAATGGAAAAAAACCTTTACAAAAAAATTTAAACATTGTACCCCAGCCCCAAGGAGCCCATTGACCGCTTCTGGTTTACTGTGGCCATCCTGTGGGTCTATTGGCTACGCCTATTTTTTTATAAAGGCATTTATAGAAAAAATGCAGAATACTCCTATCAACCTAAATACAAATACAAAACCGCCCCTCTCAGGGTGGATAACTGTATGCGTAAGATACAGCATTGTAAGCATTGCAACCGAAAAAATAAAAAAAACATGAAAAAATGTGAAAAATATAGTTAGGTGTGGTTTTTTCCCCACAGCCTCGAATGGAATGTCTGATATTGCTGAATTGCACTAGCAAAATTTTCAAAACTATGCCTGGCAGATTGGTTGGCTTAAATTTTCTGTATCTCTTCTGCTGCTCTGGCAAAGTGGATTTCAAATCTAACATAGACGGACAGATGGACATCGCTAAATCAACTTATCAGTGTAGGAGGATACAGAATATACATATGAATATACTTTATGGGGTAGGAAATGAATAGTATAGAAATTACATACGGAATGACAATCGTATATACATATGTATACCCTTTTCACCTAGAACGATGGGTATAAAAACTAATTACTTAGAATTATTATAATAATTAATTAAATTATATCGATAATTAATTGAATTATTAACTGAATTATATCGAATTACATTTATCGATAACTCATCAATTTAGTTTTTAGATTAATTTTAGTTTAATACATAAAAGTATTTATTTAGAAAATTTTCTGTAAACAATGGTCATTTTATCAAATGTTTAAAATTGCATTAACTGTAAATGAGAAACAAACAATTATTACTTTTAATAAAGTGAGCCTAATTTTCAAATTCCACTATAAAATGTCGATGATAAAATGACTCACATACATTATTATATTTATGCACAAAATTTATAATAGCAGCTAGAAAGTCTTAAGTTAAAACTTATTGATAAATTTCTTGATTTAAAATTGAACTGATAGCCAAATTAGTAAAACAAATGTCGACGTTTAATCACACAAATTTTATGACAAGTTAATGAAGACAAGCATTAAAATACCATTCTTTATTTGTAGTTTATTTATCAAAAGACAGATTTATTATTTTGTTTAAAAATTTGTACATTCAAATATAAAAAAATAAATTTATACACATTTTTATATAGTTTTTTGTTTGTTTGTATTTTATTTACTTATTTAGCTGTCTCTTGTTTGCGCCTTATCTTGTTTATACAACAAAATAAATTTTTAGGTTTAATCAAAGTTTTCGTGATGCTTGTACTTTCAACAGTAGCTCTTTTTGATGTTTAATTTTGACAGCTTTTTTTGTGAGCTTTGTCAAAAAGAATAAAAAAAACAACAAAACTTAACAATTTAGAGAGATCATTTTCCTGGCAATAATTCTCCTTTGATTACAAATATTTTACAAAGATTAAATTAGCAATAAATATTTGGACGTCTCTCGATGGTCGATGATCTTAAAAATATACCTTTAAGCAACAGTATATATGTATACATACATTGGTGGCATATTTATTTAAAGAACATCCCTTGATGTTGCTTAAAAAGAACATCAAGGGATTCTGATTCCACAGTATTATTATAAAAATCTTACATTTAGGATACACAACATGATAAATGGATTAATATTAGATTATATTTAAGCGTAATATTCATGTTGTGTTTCAACAGACTTTTTCAGTTCAAAACAGGACCCTTATTTTATCCTAACTTAATTCCTAAGTGCTTTAGTAAAATAACAAAAACAAATGATTAGCATCACCAAATGCAATATCCTGAATAAATTACTTTACATATTATGTACAAGAACGAATGTTGCCAATTTGGAGATTTTTCAGCTAAATCTAGCGTTTTTGAAATACCAATCGTGGGTAAACTTCTCTTTTAGCGGTTAGCGGGAATCTAGCGATTTTTAAATATATCCAATAATGTGTCTAAATTGTTTATAATTTCATACTAGTCCAAAATAAGGCCTGTTTAAACATTTTGTTATTGAACATATCTGTGTTTTCAGCAAGGTTATTCAAGGAAAGAGAATCCATAAAAAGAAAACGAGGTTTTTGGTGGATCTTCTTTTAGGAGAAATCATACGTCCTCGATGTGAGAGCCACAACTTTACAGAAATACATTAATATAAGAAAAAATAAGGTCTTAAGTCACTAGCTCTAGAATAAAATTAACCGGAAATTTTTTAGACAACGTTATCGTAACATTTTATCCATACATAAAATAAAATAGTAACTTCGTCTGTTTTCTGTCAGCTTTAAATTTGTGTTCGTATCACGTAAAAACTACTGGATGGATTTTAACAAAATTTTGTGAGGAGGTACCTTACTACCCTGACTTCAATATAGGTTATTTTTTTCCGCAAAAATATCTCATTTCCAAGAGAAAGTGGAGAAAAAGCAGTGAAAAAACGCAATTTCCAGTTTAAGACTGAGATATTTTAAACACTGCGCATGACTTTAGGCGGCAATTAAATAAAATTTGTATTTGATTTGTATTTTTGCTTTGTGGAATTAAAAAAAAAATATTTTAAACAGTTTTAACACAGCTTTACAAAAATATTTAAAATTTTATACAAATTTTAAATTTTTATCCAGGGATGGGTTCCTTTATATAAAGTAAATACATAAACCATAACTGAAGCACTATAAAAGTAAGAGTCTTGCAATTGGTGTGGAATGCTTTCAAAGCAAAATCAAGCAAAATATTGTCAGGATGCCCACGACGTGTCGGGCACAGCTAGTTCAAACTAAATCGATTGATACGGTACTATGGAGGCGACATGATGTTTTTGAAAACAAATACTTACGTATTTTATCGAATACCGTAAATAACTCACAAAAAAAATCTTTCGGAATTTATTTACGGAAAAAAATATAAATATATAGACGAATTATTCCACCAGTTAGAATTGTACACAACACAGTAACTTTATCTGTATATACTCCGCTAGTAGAGTGCTATTGTTTTTTGTCCCTCAAGGTTTAATCACTAAGAACTACTAAATCTTCCTTAAAAAAATTACTTTTAAAATTGTATAGACTATAAATAATATTGTCCTTTAGTTATTTTAAAATTTCTCTTAGTCGTAATTCAATCGTGTATATTTCCATAATTAAATGGCTTTAAAAATGTTGCTGTATTGCCTACAATATTGATGAATTCATATTATAAACAGTAACAATTGATGCAAATGGTCATGTGAAAGTTCAAATGCATTATATCATTAAAATTTAACAAAAATAATAGTTATTTTGTTGTTGGATATCACAAAAAAGCTATGATATTATGCACTTGCATTTTTGCAAGCCCATTTGCATTGAACACTGAACTCCGCTAATGTTTATTGTTTCTACAGATAGAGATTCAGTAAGCTTTTTTCTATTTTTTCACCTTAATTCCCGCTAAATACATATATAATTTAGCGGTTTCTAGCATTTTTTGGGTACAAGTTTGGTGGTACCTCTGAGGTAATTACTCAGGCAGGATCTTGGAACTATTATTGTAGAGTTGTGTAAAGAGTGTTTAAAATTTCCCGTTTAGAAAAATAAAAGATGTTGTCAAGTAATTTAAATTGGTAAAGTTTTGTACATTCAGGTTTTTATCTCCAGTTGTTTTTGATGCGGCAGACAAACAAACAGATATAAGAAAATTAAAAAATTGGTGTTTCCATTTCGATATAAATATTTACAGACACGGTCCTGTTACAGTTTTATTTTATGAATAGATTTGTCAATATAGAAATGGAACTTGTCAGTCGATACAAAATTTTACAGGAACCCAACCACGATGGTACTGCCGAAAGTAAAATCACCATAAATAAATTTTGTGGCAAAAAATTAAATTATTGTAATGACCTTGTTCGGACGTCGTTATGGTTTAAATGTTCCTTCCATTAAAAAAAAAAAAAAATAAATTGAAATGTGAACTATACGAGTATATGTTTTTTATAACATATGTACATACCCGTATATACCTATTATGATCTCTTTTCAATTTTGTCATATTTATATGAGTACGTAATGACTTTGAATACTGTCCTTTATAACACACATAGAAATTGTGAAGTCAGCATAATTGCACTAATTTTGTGTGTTTGAAAATTAAAGTACCTAAAATTTATTTCCTATTAAAAGATTTGGTTGCCGGATTATGGGTTGCCATTAAAATGTGTTTTTTATTGTTATAAATTTATCTATACAAATAAGTTAGACTAATCTTGTTCTTATAAATATGTTAGAAGGTTTAATATTAAAAAAACATGATTACCGTGTGTTTAATGCCAGATATAAATGGCAACACTCTTCCTCGTGTACGTGCAAACGAGTCGTAACAGCAAAAATATCTTAAGTGCCAAAAACCAACATTTTATAAACAATTTTTTCAGTTATTACTTTGATATTTAGAATTAACTTACTGTTTTGTTCAATATATTTTCGTAACTTTAAGCATTTTTCGCTGTCACTCTATTGAAGAACTACAAAAATCCTTGTTGGTTAAGATAACATAATCTTTTTTAGGGAAATAACTTTCTGTTACTATAGTTTTTTTGAATTTGCAAAATATAAGTTGAAATTTAAGTATAAAATAATGATTTTCATAACAATGTAACATAATATAAATCCGAAATTTACTTTATAGTATTATTTTAGTAAAAAATATTTATAAATAATAAAAATAATAAAAAATATATAATAAAATTATCGATTATCCAAATATTTTTGGTAGAAAATGGCTTCTCTTACTCCTAACTAGCTGTGCCCGCAACTTTGTCAGCGTCTTTATAATATTTTGTTCTATTTTGGTTTGAAAGTAATCCACAAAAAATTTTAAGACTCTCACTTTCACAGTGCTTCAGATATGGGTTAGTTATTTACTTTATATAAAGTTACCCAAACCTCGGCAGTTACTCGGAAACATAGGCTTTATATAAAATTCTAAAATTATAATTCAAAGGTGTCGCCAAGAAAAAAATATCTTATATTTAAACCGATCTACTAACTCTCCAATTAAGATGTTTAAAGATGATTAAGTTAATTTTTTGTAAATGTAAGATTTTTACTTTTTGCTGACTTTAAAAGTGGTCTCTTTGAAGTCATTACAAGTTTATCACACCTAAAATATGATTACATTATAAATTTAAATAAATTTAAAAATAACATACATATATCCATATTTTTCAAATTATTCAAATGCAAAACCTGAAATATCCCCATATTAAATGAAATACACTTACACCACTTTCAAAGAAAACGGCTCATATATAAATGAAAAAAGAGCTGTAAAATAGAAGAAATTTCGTTAAACATAACTTCAGTAAAATTATTTGAATTGAGATATAATAGAGAAAAATTTTCTATTTCTGTATATTTTTTATTTATTTATTTATTTATTTTTTTGCTATCATAAAGTTATAAAATAATTTTAAGATAACTAAGAGAAAGCTATGACTACTGGGGTCTTAAGCTAAGATTTTTGTTTTATTTTAAACATTTCATACCAAATGCTCGCAACATAAGCTAAACGCTTTATGCATTTTTTTTTTCTTAAAGCCTAGTACTCTGTTCGAATTTGTAAAATATATTAAGAAACATTTATTACTTCACAAGTAAAATTTGACATTTAAAATGTGTCTATCTCGCGATTTGGAAGAATTTTACGATATTATTGCTTTTAAATATATCACAATGTTTTACAAAATTTTACACAAAATTCCACATGAAATTATGCCCATTTGCTTTATTTTACAGCTTTGATCAAATGTTGCCATTTCAATGTTTCTCCACACTGAAAACAGAGTACTGCTTCTGCAACATTTTTTCATGACTTTTTCATATAAATTTTTTTATAAGTGTAGTTTGACAGAATTCTGCATGAAAAACTGAACAGAGTAGCAGGCTTAAAAGAGGACAAAAAATGATAAAAAGATATTATATGAAGAATAAAATTTAATAAAAAATTAACTAAAAATTTTAGTTAATTTAACTTATTTTTTATCATATTCATATTGAAGAAACTTCTTCAATATAAGGAATTTAAAATAATTATTTTTTTTTACGAAAATCGTATATAGATTTGACTAAAAAGATTGTTAGCTGTATAGTAAGCTACTTTTCTTCAAGTCTACAACCCATTTTACAGTATTTATTTAACTTTTTGGTTCAGTGTACAATTACGATAAAATCATTGAATTTTTACTAATGGTTTTGAAGTTAGAGATAGAGAAGATAGTGCCAATGTTTGGTCTTTAAAAAACCTTTTCATTTTGTTACATTTTGTCTAGCATTGCACAGTGGGGCATAATGAAAATATTTGATATAACTCAGCCATTTGTAAAGGGCTAGACCGATTGATCCAAAATTTGTTTTGCGCCACCCCTGACAAGTTATTGGTCGGCACCATCAACTTGCCAGAGGTGGCGCTATGTGGTCTTAAATTTAAATCAATCGGCATAGCCCTTTACAAATGGCTGAGTTATTTCCAAAATATTTTGATTCTGCCCCACTGTGCATTGGCTGGACTTAATTAAATATATTTTATTTGTTTTTTATTTTACTTTAATTTTTCTTTTAGACTTAAGATATGAGTACTTATTATTAGTTCATACACATTGAAGACAAGACAAAACGCTGTCACTAAAAATAATATAAACAAACAATGTCTGCTTAAGCTAAAATTGCTTTTGCCATAAAATGGTAGCAGTACATTGTACAGCTATAAAATTTTAACATATGATGTAAATGCTTTTCAGTTAGTAATTAATAGAGAAAAAAACAAAAATCTAAAATTTAAAATTTTGCCACTTAAGGCATTTTTACGGTTATGGCTCTGCTCTATTCGTTTACATTGTACATTCATACGTATGCAATATTCTAATGTTGAATGCATGTTTATGTATGCATGTATGGTATGTTTTCTACCGGAAATTGCTAACTCAACGAGCGTGTGGTATATGAGTGTTCATGAATTATATAAATGTTTTAATTTCAATTGTAATTTTAAGTTCTTTTTCTTTTTTTCTATTATAAATTTAGCTATGTGAGAAAAGCAATTATTATTATAGTTCAATGTGAATACTTAAATTTGCATAACCCCAAGTTCATGGCAAGTGAATGCCAAGTAATTTTTTTAAAAATTAAGCTTCATAGGCCAAAAACAAAGGAGCGTACATCTGTCATATGGTTATATTTTATGAAAATTCCCCTAAATTTATGAGGTATGCAGCAAAATGCAAACAATTTTATTAACTTTAATTTATTACCCCGCATATATGTACGTACACTTTTAAAAGCTCATTTAAATATAAATAGTGATAACACGTTCTAAAGAGAATTTTATTTTTTTTATTTCAGTTTTCTTTATTAATGGCCAGTAATTAAACATTTCTTTTGTTATTTTGCTTTCATTACAGTTAAACAACGTGCTTCAAAACAATGCAATGTTTAGAAAAATATACATAACGTAGAAAAGGTAAGCTTTTAAAAGATAAGATTAACCAAAACTGTTTTATAATTTCTAAGATGTTAATAACATTTCGCACTTGATCAACATGAGGATATTAACTCAAAATTTTTAAATTTTCACTTTTTGCAAGAAATCAACCTACCACATCAATATCCACCTACTGTAACAATTTCAATGTTTTCTGATTACTCTTTCATCTCAAAACCCTCATATGAGACTATTTTCGTGATAGTGTCTTACTCAAGACACTATCACCTTTATATCAACAAAAAGTTATAATATTTATTTGGCAATAATAGCGAAAAATTAAAAAGAAAAACAGTGTAAATAAATTATTAAAAAGCATTTTCTTACTATAAAATGTTTGGGTTTTTAAATTATCTTAAAATGTAATCACAAACAATTTTTAACCGCTACTGAAAATTTTAAAATTTTGAGTTAATACCGTCTTGTTGATTAAGTGCGATTTCTCTTATACAAAAATAAAAAACAATCAATTACTCACGGTACAAGCTGTAATATTAGATAATTAGATGTGAAACAGTCTATCCTTTAAGTAAAAATGTCTAAAAAATATTTAGGATAAATATACAAATAAAACATTTTATTAAAACGAAGAAAAAACCAAAACGCTTGCAGATTATGATACCTAAGCCAGGAAAAGTTCACACAAAGGTAGAATCATATAGACTAAAAACCCAAAGTATCATATAGCAACTACAATACAACTTGAGAATAAGCTTATAGAAAGAGTATTTTAAGCTCTTGTTAATTTCGCTTATAATAATATTTATAAATTGATAAATTATTACTATACACAACTGTTTCTGAACTATTCGTTGTGTTTCTTTACAAATTCTGTTGATATATGTATGTAATTATTTATTTATTTATTAAAAAATAAATTTACAAAATACAGCTATTGCACCATATATGATTAGATAGAAAAAACACACATTGGCGGATCTAAGGATACTTTTTATTTTTATGGCTTTTTGTTGCAGTTAACCCTCGGATGTTCATATGGGTCTGGCCAGACTTCCTAAAACATAGTGTGCAAAACACAGTGAAGTAGTAAAATTTAAATTTTTAGTATATTTTTTAACCTCTTTCGTCAATCAAGCTCACATAGGTCTGTGCAGCCCCATATGAACTTTGCATGTAAATTGTTTGACCGTTTGATGTAAACCATAAAACTGCTAACGGAGGCAGCGGCAGAGATCAGTTATTTCAGTTGATATGTAGAAATTAAAGTGCACGTGTTCAAGACATAAGTTTTTATTAATTAGTGGGAAGTATTTTTTTTTTTTTAATGAAATGGAACAAGCGGCTATGGCTGAAGATGATATGATGAAAGAACGTGAACGACTTCATGCACAAATTGAACAAATTATGAGAAAGGAAATCGAGTTAGAGGCCACATTGAAAGTATTCAAACCAGATGAAATTTTGCACTACAAAAAATTTAAAGCGAGCTTATATGAAATAGATCAGATATCGACTGGCTATTTATGCAAAATCTCCTATATGACTTAACGAACATTCCATCCAATTGTATAGTTGAAAATCCAATTGTTCTTTGTTATTTACACACTGTGTAATTTTTTAAGTCATGCCAAAATAACCATATACGGACACCACTACGTCATAAAAGACCAAAAAAAAAAAAGACCCCTGTCTCCCAGTTTGCCCAAAGTCCTCCAGGTTTTTTTTTTATGGGCCCTCAAAGATGTGGGGCCTCGATGTCATTTTTGCAACAAAATTATCATTTCCTCAAGCTCATATTTTGCAAACCGTTTGAAATTTTGATATACTCTCTGAGGCAAAGTTGTAGCTCTTGTCATAAAGAACAAAAATTGTTAACATATAAAATCAAAAAAAACTTCATCTTCAAGGTCAAAATCGCAAAAAACTTTAAAAAATTCAATTTTTTTTTACCTTTCTTCCCCTGTTCAGGTCCATAGGTAGCAAACCGTTCAAAATTCAAGGAAACAATCCACTACAGAAATGAACCTAAGATCTCAGTAAACAACTTTCTAGAACATATGAACTTCCTAGGAATGATTCTTAACACCGTTTAGGTAGCGCTTAGGTAGCCGCACAAAATTTACTGTATTTCTAACATTATATTTATAGGTCTTCTGGTCAGACCCTTATCAGAGACTTATCGTATCATAAGGTTCCGAACATCGGAGGGTTGAGGATCTCTTAAAATGCATTTCTAACATTATTTATATAGGTCTGGTCAGACCCTTATGATGCACTTATCGTATCTTAAGGTACCGAACATCAGAGGGTTAAGGATCTCTTTAGTCGTATCATTTGTAGCTCTTTTTGGGCAATCGTTAAAAATATATTTAATAGTTAGTATCTCTGACGAAGCTATGCATTTTCTAGGCAGTGTTCCTTCATAGTAGTGTTGTGTGCTAAATTGTGATGTACCAACTCTTGTCCTGGCTAATAAGATACAGTCTATTCTGAGGAGTTGTTTATAGTAAAGAAGTTGCGATGTACTGGGATTATGAGATCGTAGAAGCTCTACTGTACTTCTTTATGCTTTAGTTGATTTTTTCCTAACGCTTTGGTCATTTGATGTTTGCTCTGTCAAGGTTAGCTAAAGTGAGCAATAAAAAGAACCTTTTTCGCTATTATAGCTTGGCGGTCACTTTTAGTGTTCGTATTTGGGAAAAATGTTGAGCAAAATTTTTTTTCACAAGAAAAATTTGACATTTAAAATGTGGTGTCTATCTCGCAATTTGGAAGAATTTTACGATTTTATTGTTTTTAAGTATACCACATTTATTTTAAAATATTAGCAAAAGCTGTTGTTTGAAAAATTCCACATGAGATAATGCCCATTTACTTTATTTCACAGCTTTGATAAAATGTTCCAGAAACATCTCAATGTTTTTCCACACTAAAAACAGAGTACTACTTCTACAACATATTTTCATGACTTTTTCATACCAATTTTATATGTGTGTAGTTTGACAGCATTCCGCATGAAAAACTGAACTGAATACTAGGCTTAAAAAAACACGAAATAGTTATTCACTTTATTTTTTCAATTAACAATTAGCATTGTATCTCAGGAGTAGCTTAAGCAACAACTATTATTATTATAATGAATATATTTTATAACTGTTTATAAATGTTTATGCCTTTAATAACTTTCTTTTAACAGATACTAAGACTTAATTTTTATAGAATCGGTGATTTTGTATTTATTATGTTTTTCTATTACAATTGAAATCATAACAAAAATTTAAGATTTAAAATTCTTTCAAATTTCCAAAATTTACATAACAAAGAGACTACAACTTTTCTTTGTTAAATCTTTATTGGATAAAATGGTGTTTATGTTCAAGTCGTTCTTTTTACATCTTCCCAATATCCTAAGCAATCAAACCTACATACAGATTTTTTTTTTTAAACAAAACACCAAAAACGAAACAGCACAAACAGTCTTATTTATGCATGCAAACATTCACACATTTTGGTGACTGACGGCTTCAAGAGTAGCAACGCCTACGTTTTGTCAGCTAAAATGAACAAAATTTAAATGAAGAAAAATCTTTACGGAATCCATTAATGAACAGAAAGGTATATACATATACATACATATGAATGTGTGTGTTTGACATAAATATGAAAAAAAATTTAGTTTGCTAGTTGCTAGATTTTAGGCAAATGATAAAAAAACAAGGAGTAATAATTTTTGGCAACGCTCTTAAATATGCAAAATGTTGCGGGTTTATTCTGCCACTTATAATTAGCTTGTTTCGATAACTAACACAAAAATCACAGGTTGTCTTTATAGGTTAAGAAATTTGATATCACTTGGAAGCTTTATAGACATACATTGCTACGTCCGCAATAAAAAGAAGTATAAAAAATTTGTGTGACTTTTGAATTTTCTACCCATTTGCATTGAAACAAATTTTCAAAAAAAATTTTATAATGAAAAATTGCCCAAATATTTTAATGAAAGATAGGCAAAACTCAACCTGTAGCTTATAATGTAAACTCTTACTTTTTAACTCGATACTTAAATAAGACGTTCTGTTATTCGCTTACACTAAACCAAATTTTGTAGGTAATATTAACGAAAACAAGCAAAGGTGCTATATTCGGCCGTGCCGAATCTTCTATACCCTTCACCACGGTGATTTTATTTATTTATTTACAGATATGTACAGCATTATCCATATTGTTGACTCTTTACATAAATTAAAATAGGTCATATGAGAAAAAACTGATTATTCATACTTTAGAGAAATAGAAGACAGCGGCGACTCAGCTAAATGAAAACAAATTGCGTTGGCTACAATTGTGGCCGTGTTGTCATCTACTTAATGAAATCGAAAACGACAACTACATCGACATTATTGTAGAAATACTTATTTTGCTTTAATAAAATTAAATAACTTTTTTAAAAAATTATAAATACTTCCTTCAGAACTTTTTGTTTGTATATGAATTTGTAATTTACAATCTTGTGACATTTTCTTTTGTTGAATAAAATAGAAATTAGCCTAATTTTACGACAGCCATAACGGCGGTCATGTAGCCATGTAGCTATCTATTCTGGCTTTAAAAAAATCGTTTACCTTTAAGCGTGTGTATTTTATTTTGACAGTTTGTAGTCGGTATCCTGATGTTGACTATGTGTTAAATGCATCTAAGTTTTAAAACAGAGATTTCATCTATTTAAAAATCAAACGCATTTAAAAAAATATGTTACTCTGAATATATACATACATACATACATACATATTTTCTTAATATTAAAATATATTATTTTACATGATTTTCATTTTCACTGAAATATTGAATTTTCTTTTTTAATTTTTCGACAATTGTTTGCAAAAATATTTTTTTTTAATTGTTTGTAAAATTTTATTCGAAAATTTTTTGTAAAATTTTATTCAAAAAATTTTTGGAAAAATTTTCTGTGGATATATCGTCATGAAAACGGTTTGTAAAGTTTTTTGAAAATGTTTAAAATTTTTTTAATTTAAAAAAAAAATTTTAATTTTTAAAAAAAATTTAAAAAAAAAAACATTTTTAATTTTTTGTTAATAATTAATTTTTTTTGTAATTTTATTGAATTTTTTTAACAGTGGGTACCCTGTGGGTCAATTGGCTACCTTTATGTGAATTTCTTTCTATAAGGGTCTCTAATACAAATCAAAGCAGAAAAACCCTACCAACCTAAAAACAAACGAAAATCCCCGTCGCAGGGGGTTATTGATCCCCCGAGATCTGTATGCACTCCTTGCGATCTACCTGTCACGGTCTAATATTTATTTGACAAAAAAATTTAAAAAGAATCATTAAAGCAGAAAAATATTAAAAAAAACGTGAAAAGAATATAGGTGGGCGTGGTTTTTGGCCCGCAGTATTCAAAGTAATGATCCGCTGAATTGCAATATGAAAATTTTCGAAATTATGCCTGAGAGATTTTTGTGCTTAAATTTTTTATATCTCTCCTGGTGCCTTGGCAAATGACATTTCAACCCGAACAAAGACAGACGGACATCGCTTAACCAATTTCTCTACGTATTAGGATCCAGAATATATATATACTTTGTGAGGTCGGAAATGAATATAGAAATTAAACACGGAATGACAATCTTATATATACCTTTTCCACCTGTGGCGAAGGGTATAAAAATAGTCACTCTATATATACACATACATACATCCATATGTAAGTATTAAGTTATGCTTTAATTACCAATAAATTCTTTATAGTAAATGTTGTCTATAAATAATACAAGGTGTTTACTTTATTTTGAAGCTCACAGTATATTCTTAATATTAAATATATGTTGTTACAATCATGATTTTCATTTTCAAAGAAATATTGAAATTTTTGTTTTAATTTTTCGAAAATTGTTTGTAAAAATATTTTTTTAAAAATTTTTTGTAAATTTTATTAGATTTTTTTTTGGAAAATTTAAAAAAAAAATCCTAATTTTTTTCTGTAAAATATCTTTTTGAAAATGTTTTGTGGATATTTTTGAAAAAAATTTTTAAATTTTTTTAATACAGATCCTCCGAGATCTGTATGCACTCCTTGCGATCTACCTGCCACAGTCTAATATTTATTTGACAAAAAAAAAGGCTAAAACAGAATCAGTAAAGCCGAAAAAAATAAAAAAAAACGTGAAAAAAATATAGGTGGGCGTGGTTTTTGACCCGCATCCTCCAAAGGAATGATCCGATGTTGCTGAATTGCAACCAAAATTTTCAAAACTATGCCTGACAGATTAGTGTGCTTAAATTTTTTGTATCTCTACTGGTGCTTTGGCAAATGACATTACAACACGAACACGGACAGACGGACATCGCTTAATCAACTTCTCTATGTATAAAGATCCAGAATATATATTACTTTATGGGGTCGGAAATGAATATTGTAGAAACTACACACGGAATGACAAACTTAAATATACCCTTTCAACCTGTGATAAAGGGTATAAAAATTAGTAGAACCTTAACGACAAAAAAAGTGAAATCAACTTAGTTTTTGTTCAAATCTATATACGATTTATTCATATAAACTAATTTTATTCAAATAAACAGAAGTCTATTTTGACAAAAAATTAGTTAATGATAAAAATTAATACAATTTACTCTTTCCAAAACAATCTGTTAAAATTTTCATTGTTTTTATCATTAAAAATTTTCGTTGTTAATAAAACTACTAAGTAATTATATACTTTGAAAATGGTGTAAGTCCACTATCCTTAAAGAAATACTACAATTTAGTTCAAAATTGTACTAAATAACTTTTTTTAACGCTTTTTTAAATGTATGGCAACATTATAAATGACAAAATATTTTTAAAGTTTTCTGGAAATTCGCCTTTTCCCCGTTTATTATACAATAAATTAAATACAGAACCCTTAGAAGATGCAATTCTAAGAAGGGAAAAAAATATCAATGGTGAAGAAGTAAATTGGCTGAAGATATGTTGGATGAGGGTTATGAAAAGCAAACCATACACAATCTTCTATAAAACTTCATTTAGTGAGAAAGAGGATTTTAAGTCACTAAATTTATAGCCCTGACGAAAAAAACTACACAAGTTTAGAAATATCGTACTTCACAGCTAATATATGATTACATTATAAATTTAAATCAATTTTATATTTAAAAATTACAGTACACTAGAATAACATATACCAATTATTTATATTTATTTATATATTTTTCACATCATTCAAATGCAAAACCTGAAATTAAATAAAATACACTTACACCACTTTCAAAGAAAACGGCTCATATATAAATAATATATAAAATAGAAACTAAAAGCTTTATTGGTTTATTCTTCTTAATAAAGGAAAAAAACCGAAAAAGCATTAATGATACGCAATTTTGTTTTCAGATCATGTGGCATATTTTTATCCGATGATGAAAATATATTATAAAGAAAGGAATAAAGAATAAAACTTTTAATCATATTTACACCCTATTAAATAATCATATTGAAGAAGTTTCTTCAATATAAAGAATTTAAAAAAATATTTTTTTTACGACAAGAATATGTAGATTTGACTAAAAAGTTTGTTAGCGGTAAAACAACCTACTTTTCTTCAAATCTACACGTCATTTCACAGTATTTAGTTAAATTGTTGGTCAGTTTATTTAGAAGTATCATACTTCATAGTAAGATAAATTTGAAAGACCCGAAATTTATTTTAAATTGAAACAATAATAAAGATCTACTCTATTGGTTTAAAGCCACAAATAATGAAACATCCGGCTTTTAACTTAGAAAGAAAGAGAGTCATCCATCTCATTATCTAAGGCCAAATGGCGTATTATTGCAAATAAAAAATCGTTAAAAGAGAAAAAATATAGAAAAGTTAAAATACACGAAAACCGTGGCTATCTACATAAACGCAATTTGCAAAGCAAAACCTGATCCATAGAGTTCATAATTTCTAATAATACAGGCATCCCTTTTCCATCCGCTTTAGTTGATAAGTTTGTGCATTATTTTTATTTGTAATGCGTTGTGCTTTTGGCGGTTGAAATATATTTCCTAAAATAACTAGAATTCACTATTCTTCTGAAATTAAACCTTTAGTACTAAATACCCCTAATGTGCTAAAAATCCAATTCACGATATATTTTTTTAAACAAATAAATGAAAAACACAACGAAACAATTATGTGCTAATAATCGTTTAAAAAAGTATTTGCAGACAAAGCCGTGTAGTCCTCAACATTGTTTTGCCCTGTGAACGAATCTGTTTGTAATGTTGCTTTGCAAACTGCGTATATGAAATCAGCCCATGTATTATATTTAATTCGCTATAAACTCATATCATCATATAATTGAACGAAACTGAACGGGCAATTGGGACAGATTTTTTGTATTTCCAATGACACTTTTGATAAAAAAACGCTGTAAAAATCTCTAATTTGAAACTTATAGCAAGAGACAAAATTGTGTGTTCTTTTTAGGGTTCCGTACACAAAGTGTAAAAACGTAACCTTATTGTTTTTGCTTCAATGTCTGTCCGTCTGTCAGCGCCTTTTATCCCTGGAACGGTAATAGGTAGACTCTTGAAATTTTCACAGATGATGTATAGCTATTGCCACTATAGCAACAGATACCAAAACTTATAGGGTGTTCCGATAGAGAGGTGTTATTCACGAATATGTGCCTATCTCGTGAACTGTAGGTGGGATACACTTGAAATTTACAAATAGTAATTAAAACTTAGTTCACGATATAAACAACTATAAAAAAATGCCTTTATGTCTTTATTTCTTAAGCTGTAGGAGGCAACCACTTGAAATTTGCTGACAGTAGTGTAAACTATGTTCACGTTATAAGCAAGTATACAATATTAAACCTAAAAACTAAAGGATGTTCCGATAGTGACGTGATTTGCATGTATATATGTATATGGCCTAATTTTCAAAAATGGTGTATTACTATGACCCCTATAAAAACAATAAAAATTTAAAGGGTTTTCCGAACAGCGACGTCTTTTGTATGTAAAACGACATATTTTTTGAACCGTAATAAGTAGACTCTTCCAATTTGTATAGAAGATGTATTGCCATGGCCGTTATGAAAATTACCAAAAATTAAAGGGTGTTCTGACAGTGACATGTTTTTCATGTATAGTAACTTATTTTTTTTAATAGTAATAGGTAGACTCTTGATATTTTCATAGAAAGAGAATTACCATGGCCGCCATAGCAAATAACAAAATTAAAGGGTGTTCCGACAGAGACATGATTTATACGTAAATAGCCTTATTTTTTGAACCATAATAGGTAGACTCTTTAAATCTGTGGCAATAAATGATAATGGCTTAAGTTGACATAAGTGTTTTTTCATTTTACTGCATATTCTTATTCTCTTCTTCAAGATCTATCTCTTAGCTAAATTCCATGTATAAAATGTCATTATTAAGAAAACTATACGCATTTATATTTTAACTTAAGTCTTTTTAGAAATTAATTCATAAGCTATAACATCTTAAATCAACTTAGTTTTTTTTTTAAATAGATACATCAATTTTAAAATGTTTGGGCATTAAAACTTGTATACACTTAAGTTCAATAAATAACACCACATTTAAATTAACATTTATAAAAAAACCTTATTTAAATAAGCTTTTATGATACGAAAATTTCCTTTAATATTGTCTACTTAAGTGAACATGAGTTCTTATAACAGAATTGCATTTTTACGATATTTAAAATTTTTATTTTTGCAATACATCTTACGTTTACTTAGGCTATTATGTTAAAATTCAGTTGAAAAATAACGGTTCTTAACTGCTGTTAGGTTTATTTTAGTGTGTGTGCTTATGGAATTTTTTGAAAATATAAGCTGTTGTGTTCACTCTGCAGACAGTCTTGGCTCAAATAACATCATAGAAAAATGGATAATAATAATATTGAAAGTGTGTCTCCTACTTCAGAGTTAATTTATGCTATATTAAATGATAATAATATAGAAGTTGCATTTTGTGATACTCTTGATGCTAAAAATACGAAAAATGAAGAAGATACACGTGTTGATCTGAATTCAATTTCAAGTAACTCTGGTGATGAACCTGTAAGTATTCTTATGATTTTACAGATTTATGGTTACATATTCAATAACTTAAATTAAGCAGAGCACATCAAGTGTTGCGGATGCTGCAGTATCGTCAAGAAAACATGTAAAAAAATTAAGAAACGAGGGAAAATCTTATATTTCAAAGTCCGGAAAAATTGTTCCCGGTCGTGTATTGCGTAAGTTGGAACCATGCAGGAAAAACTGTGCTGATAAAATATCTTACGAGCAGCAAAAGATTATACATAAGAATTATTGGTCGCAAGGGTCTTATGCTTTGCGCAGAGCAACTGTTTCTGGATTAATGGAAGTGCAGCAGACTAAAACTATTAAGAGATTTAAGACCGATTTAAATTCAAGAAAAAGAGATCATACTTACAATTATTTTTTAGATATTGGTAGTGAAAAAATATCGGTATGCCAAAAATGTTTTAGATATACTTTATGTGAATCGGAACAATTTCTTAAATCAGTTGCTAAAGCAAAAATTAGTGGAACTGGATTAATGGACAAGCGTGGGAAACATCGAAATGCCAGAAAATTATCATCTGAGAAAGAAAACGAAATTTTTGAATTCATAAAGAGTTTTCCGTCATATGAGTCACACTATAACCGTCGTGATACAACATTCCGTTATCTTCCAAGTGATTTATCTGTGGCAGCAATGCATCGATTATATTGCGAGAAATATGACCATTCTGTGTCGTTGTCAACTTTTTCGACGCTGTTTAATAAAACGAGATTAAAATTTAAAAAACCGAAGGTGGATACTTGCCATAAATGCGACTTATTTCAACATAAACTAAATATTGCTACATCTGAAGAGGTTGGTTCTTTAAAGGCAGAACAAGCAAATCATCACAATGAAGCCCAACAAGCATATGACTCGAAAAAAGCTGATAAGGCAAAAGCTATGAATGATGTTTCACTTAAGGTATTTTGTTTTGATCTTCAGCAATGTCTACCAACACCTATGTTGAGGACTTCGTTATCATTTTACAAACGACCATTATGGACATTCAATTTGACTGTTCATGATCTTGTGTCTAATCAACCAATATGTTACATGTGGCATGAAGCCTTAGCAAAAAGAGGTGGTAATGAGATAGCTTCTTGTATTTTCAATCATCTTTTAAATATGGACTCTAATACTAAACATGCAGTTTTTTATAGTGACTGCTGTCCAGGCCAAAATAAAAATAGTTACGTTGCAAAAATGTTTGCAATTTTTGTGCAAATGGATAACAATCTAACTACTGTAGATCACAAATTCTTTGTGCCTGGTCACACTCACATGGAGTGTGATAGCGACCATGCTCTAATAGAGAAAAAAACACAATGATAAAAATCCACCATCCTCGTGATTGGTATCAATTTGTTCGATCTATTGGATTAAAAAAACAATTTTTAGTTACAAAAATGGATCAAAACAATATATTTGATTTTGGAAACGCTGCCAAACAGTTATTTACTTGGCGAAAAGTTGACAATGCTGGAGAAAAATATAATTGGAATGATATCAAGTGGTTCAGATTTACCAAAGAATTTGGAAAAGTATATTTTAAAAAATCGCTCAATGAAGAAGATCCATTCAAATTCATCAATATACAAAAGCGGGGAATCAATAGTGTGAAAATTATTGATTTAAAAATATGTTACGAGGGACCAATACAAATAAATGCTAGTAAGAAAAACGATTTATTAGATATGTTACCTCTTGTTGACGAAATATATAGAGACTTCTATAAAAATCTAAATATAGTAAATACACTTGATTTTCATCCGGATTTAACTGAATGTGATGATAGTTACGAGTGATTTCTTATATACTATATTTATTAATGTATCGAAGTCTGAAATAATTTTAATTTTACTTATTATTTTATAATTTTTTTTTTTGTTTTCAATGGATTGTTATTTTTTTTTTTTCATATATTTCTAATAAATATTAAAAACAATTATCTTAACTCAAGTTTTCCGCATTTTTCAATTTAACCTAAAGCACTTATTTAAAATTACTATCAATAAAAATTATTTTGCCTTTCAATATAATAGCTTAAGTTTACTTTAGTTTTTATTTTTCTGCAAATAGATTTGTTCATAACAGCTTTATTTAAAAACAGCGCATATTAACTAATATAACGTTTTTTTTATAAAATTAAAATTTTATTCTAAATAAATGCGCATCTTTGTTTGTGGCTAAAAATTTTATATAAAAACCAAACACAATTTATTTTAGACAGATTCCTTAATAACTCCTAACACGAAATTTCGACTTAAGCTATTATTATTTAATGCCACAGAAATGTTTACAGTTGATGTTGTACGTCGACCGCATTTACTCATATCTAAAGGGTTTTCCATCAGTGACATGTTTTTCACGTATATTACCTTATTTTTTGAATCGCATGTATATTTTTATAGATAGTGTATTACCATGGCCGCTATAACAAAAATTGCTAAAATTTAAAGAGTATTCCAACAGAGATGCAATTATGACTTTAATTTTAAAATTAAAGGGTGACTCATAAATCATGAAAAAAATTAACAACTTGAGGAACCCTACATGTGTGAGTCTAACTCACACTTGACTAATTTATTTTATAATTATCATAAGTGCATGAAAAATTTTACTGTGAATATACAGGTATAGGTATGTTTATTCAATAAAAATTATTACAACATTCTTGGTTACAGTTTACCAAAATATTTTATATGCAAAAATTTATTTGCAAACTTTTTACTTAAAAATATTGAAATGATGCAACAATTTTTTTACAAAATGTATTAAAATGTACTTAAAATTGAAACACTAAAACCGTCTGTATAATAAAACTCAATTCCACTTAAATAAATACTTCTCTTTATTAACAAGCTTTTTTAATTTAGCATATTCCTATAAATATTCATATACTTTTGTATATTTAATCCGTCATGAACATTTTATTTTATACTTTATGTATTATATTTAAGGGCGGTCATAAAAAATGTTTGAAAAGGATGCTCGTGTAAGCATATGTTAATATTAAAACAGCTAAAAACTAAGTTTTTAGTTATTTTTGCGGTTGCTTCTGGTTATTCCGATATGAAGCCATGTTAACATTTTAAAATATTTATTTTATTTTTATCTTCATGTTGTTTTTGATTTAAATTGATTTTTTTATGAATAAATTTAATAAATATTTTGTCATCTAAAATCGTATTTAATGTGTATTTTTTAGCACATATGCGTATTTTATTAATATCTTTAACTCCATAGCAATTTTAAATTTTAAATATATGTATTTTTAAATGAATTTTTGAAGTAAGACTTCAAAACCTCTGACTGCTAATAGGGTTGAAATAATATTTCTTACAAAGTAGGTGTTCAATTTTAAGGAAAAATCGGAAAAATTTAATTAGACACTAGCACATTCCACATTCTACGTCTTCTTCAGTATTCTTCAAAACTAAATCTTCTACCTCATAATTCGAACCTTAAATCAATTCAAAGGCGCCAAAGTAACGAATGATAAGAGTCTTCAGCATTCTTCGCATCTATCTACTTTGGGTAGTGTTTTAGTTTAAAACATCATTTATTTAACCAACCAAACTAATATAAGGGAATACGAGAAAATTTAGTTCAAGCTTCCCACTTGTTTGATTTGTTTCTCTTTAATATTTACCCCCTTCTATTTGTTGTTGTTTCGCCAACCTTAGGTAAGCAATGACAGCAACTTTTATATATTTAATTGTTTTGCCCCAACATTATTTGTTCAGTTAGTGAGACTTCGTTATGACCAACTGACGATAGATAACTGAATACAAGCAAGAATGCTAAAGAATCTCATCATTCGATATAAAGTAGAAGATTGCAATGCAAGCTTAGGATTGAGTTTTTTTTTTAATTGTTTTATTTATTAAACAAAAAAATAATACATTAATTATAAACAAAAATATAAAATTTTTGTGTGCAAAATTTTTTTTAAATTTTAAAAAAATTTTTTTTTTAATTTTATTGCTTTTTTAATAATCAGACTAGCGCAAAATAAAATCTGTATGTATTGCTTTCTATAAAGGCTTTTAATTCAAATCAAAGCAGAAAATCTCTACCAACATAAAAACAAACAAAAATCGCACCTTACAGAGGGTTATGGAGCCCACGAGATCTGTATGCTCTTTTGCGATCTACGAGTAGCGGTCTAATATTTATTTGACAAAAAAAGCGAAAGAAAATCATTGAAGCCGAAAAAAATTAACAAGCGTTTAAAAATACAATAGCTGGGAGTGATTTTTTGCCCGCAGCCTCCAAAAGAATGATCCGATGTTGCTGAATTGCAATCCCAAAATTTTCAAAATTATGCCTGACATATTGGTGTGCTTAGATTTTTTGTATCTCTTCTGGCGCCTTGGCAAATGACATTACTACCCGAACATAGACAGACGAATAGACGGACAGCCGGACATCGCTTAATCAACTTCTCTTTGTATAAGGATCCAGAATATATATACTTTATGGGGTCGAAAATTAATATTGTAGAAATTACACATGGAATGAATGACAAACTTATATATACCCTTTTCACCTGTGGTGAAGTGTATAATTATTACTTGGGGGTACCAAATAAATTAGTCAAGTGCGAGTTAGACTCACACACGTAGCGTTCCGTACTATGTTCAGTATAATTTAAAAATTCCAGTTGTTTATTTCTTTATGTCTTATGGGACACTTTAAATTTTAAAATTAAAGTAATATTCGCGAAAATTGCATCATAATTGGAACATCCTTCAAATTTTAGTATGTAATTGATTTTATAGCGGCCTTGGTAATACACTTTCTATAAAAATATCAGGAGCCCACCTATTGCGGTTAAAAAAATAAGGTAATATTCGTGAAAAACACGTCACTAATGGACACACTTCAATTTGAAGTGTTTGTTATAGCGGCCGAAGTAACACATCTACTGGAAACATTTCAAGAGGGTATCTATTACGGTTTATAAAATCATGTCACTGTCGGAACACCCTTTAATTTTATTATTCATTATACTGGCCATGGAAACTTCCTTTCTATAAATATATTAAGAGGATACTTATTACGATTAAAAAATAAGTCACTATAAGTGAAAAGCAAGTCACTGTCGGAACACCCTTTAATTTTTAGTAATTGTCATATCGGCCGTGGCAATACATCTTCTGTACAAAATTTCAAGAGTCTACCTGTTACGGTTCAAAAAATAAGGCTTTATACATGCAAATCACGTCACTGGCGGAAAACCCTTTATTGTTTACTATTTTTTATAGTGGCCATAGTTATACACCTTTGGCAAAATTTTCAAGAGTCTACCTATTATAGTTCAAAACTTAGGCCTTATACATGCAAATCACACCACTATCGGAACAACCTTTAATTTTTCGGTTTATTTTTTTTATACTTATATAGTGAAGTAAGTTTTAATTACTGTTTGTAAATTTCAAGTGTAAATAAACACATTTTCGTGAATAACACCTCTCTATTGGAACACCCTATAAGTTTTAGTATTTGTTGCTATAGCGGCAACAGCTATATATCATCTGTGGAAATTTCAAGAGTCTACCTATTGCCGTTCCAGAGATAAAAGGCGCTGACAGACGGACAGACGTTTTACACTTTGTGTACGGAACCCTAATAATTAATTCAAAGCTACTTATAAACAACTGCAATAATAAATAACTACCATTTTAAAATTTTAATATTATTTTTTTTTTACAAAAGTGTATCATATCAAATAATTTTCAGTAGTTAAAACAATATAGTTTAATTAAATATCTAAATCCTACAGAAATGTTTACTTGATTTGTACTTTAACCACACTTTAAATAACTACTTTTTAGGCAAACACTTAATCAAGACGCGTATTTTTAGTTTTTAGTAGCTGTTGAAGTAAAAATAATTATTTTAAGACTTACATTTTGCATTAAAATGAATAGTATAAGTCATTATTTAAAAGAGTGTAAAGTGTGTAACAGCCTACAAGCAATAAGGTTGTTCAACCATTTACATCAGGTAGAAAGATTTAAAAAGTTTTTGTTTTGAAGACCGAAAATTCATACGAACATAAAAACAACTGAAATAAAAATGTATTTGTTTAACATTTAAATTATAAAATTATATTATAAAAAATGTATCTTAATATTATCTACGAATGAGTTATTGAACTCGGAATATAAAATTTAATTCAGAATATATGTAGATTCGTGAATTACTTATATAATTGCGTAAATCATTATCAATATTTGGTCCTTTGAATTTCCGAAATAGATTTGTTAAAAAGTGTTCATAAGAGAAATTTTTATAACAGCATACTTTTGCTAAGTAGAAACCTATTCAATATTTTTTTGTTTTTGGTGAAAACTTGTGTTCCCGGAAATATATTTCACATGCCTATTTTCTGAATTCTTGTGTCTTTATCGGAGTGTGTCCTTATTTGGTCATATATTTATATTACTTAAAGTACTCCATTCTAAAATTTTTATTATTTATTTTAATTTTTTCTGTTTCATAACTTAAATTTTAAGCTCATATTGATTGATATGAGTCATGGTAAAATAATACAGGTAAACTCATTAGTACAACAACGACAATCACAGGCATCTCGTTTGTGTAAAGAAACCCTTTTAAGCATAAATAAAATATAAAAACAAAACGAAAAGCGAAAAATTAACAATTTTTGTTATAAACAATTGAACAATTTTTTTTAGAAGTTTTTTTAGAATGACAGAAAAGTGTAATGTCCTGTGGCCAAAGTTTTCTAAATATTTAGTCAGTACAAACACTAGTCAAAGAAATAAAATAATTTAAATTTAACAATTTTTTGTTTTGTTTATTTCTTTAAAAAAATATAAACTATATAAAAATAACCACAAAACAAATTAGGAATAAAGCGAATATAATTCTGACTCTCAAGATAAACCATATGATGTCGAATTCGTTATTGCATGCTTACCATAAAGAATATAGATAGATAGCCACCTCTCCCAATGCAGAGTACAGTGTGAATTCAATACACATAGGCAAGTATAATTTTTACTCACATTTATTACTTTATTACGCGATATATCGTTACACTTTTCAAATACATATGTAAATAACTTAAAATTTTTTAACTCAAAATTTATTAACAATTTATTGTTTTTCCAAGTTTTTAACGAAAAAAAATATATTTTTTTACAAAACATTTTATACAACTATATGCACTTTAGTTGCTGGGAGGAAATACAATAATACATTCTTAAACTTGGGTTTTTTGACAAAAGTTGGCTATCTATTTGTAATCTGTGGTTCTTACTTTTTATTATTTTTTGTTGATTATTATTTTTTTTTGGAAAATATTTTTTTGTTTTTAGGGAATCTGAATTTGAAGTGGTGTAATTAAGTATGTACCCAACATATCGGCAGTTTGTCACATAAATTATTGGGAAGCCTTTCTAACTATAATTTAAAGCCAAGTACTCTGTTCGAATTTGTGAAAAATCTTGAGCAACATTTATTATTTCACACAGAAAATTTGACATTTAAAATGTGGTGTCTATCGCGCAATTTAGAAGAATTTTACGATTTTACTGTTTTCAGTTTTACTACATTGTTCTGCAAAAGTAAGCATAAGCTATTGTTTAAAAAAACTCCACATGAAATAATGCCCATTTGTTTTATTTCACAGCTTTGATAAAATGTTGCCAGAAACTCTTCAATGTTTTTCACAGTAAAACCAGAGTACAATTTCTTCTACTTTTACATACAAATTTTTTATGTATTCAGGTTGACAGCATTCCGCATGAAAAACTGAACAGATTACTAGGCTTAACACACTGAAACTTTTTAATAAATTGACAAAAAAAAAAAAATTTAAAAACAAATGAACTGGTGTTCGAGAAAAAACGTTTGTTCCGTTTATAAAAAAAAACGTTTTATTCCTTACATTTTTATTAAAATTTTCTACGACAAATTTTGATACACAGCTTCACTTTCTATTCTACTGCTCCGTAGTTTATGACAATAATTATTAGATACTGAAGGATTTTACTTTAAAATACACAACGAGGGAAGATGATTGAATATAGATTTTTCGTATTCCTTTATCTGAGTTTGGTTGGGTGGTTAAATATATAATGTTTACAACTAAACACTACCTAAAGTTGATAGATGCGAAGAATTCTGAAGATGAATATAGCTATCCCGAATATACATTACATTCTGCTAGTATTTCATCAAATTATTTCCATTATTCTTTAAAAATTAATCACCTAATTTGTGTAAAAATATTTTTCAACTACTGTTAGTAGTGAGAGAATAAAGGAGAGAATAAAAGAACTTAAGCCTAACTTTAACAATTCATTCATGTGTTGTATAAATAGTTGTGTTTTCTTTTTGTTTTTATTGTTCTTTCTTTTGAATTTTATAGTCAAATAATAAACGTAATTTAAATATGATATGCTAGAAAAATAATGGAAAGCTAAGAAGTACAATAATTCCTAAACCCAAGAGATATACACGTAAGCAAGAACTCATGTTAAGCACATTTTCTATTTTGTGACAGACTACCCCAGCAAGTACTTTATTTCTAGTATTTTTTTTCTTATTTCCAGTCGCAAGATTATTTTAAATTTCAAAAGTCAATCCTTGGCGTTAACACTAGCAAAAATCTTTTATATTTTTTATTACTGTTGCTGTTATTTTGCTAAATATATGTTTTTGTTTATCCAATATTTCTTGTTGGCATTCTATTTGACGTGCCAAAGTTGATAGATTATTTATTAGGAAAAATCATCAATATTTTTTGTCCCAGTTTAATTTTAAACGAGAAATATTAAATTGTATGAGCTGTGCACAAGCAAAATGCAGCATGTAAACAAACGGTTTCGTCCATTAAGTAAAATTTAAATTTAACTTTGTTTTTTTTTAATATAAATAAAGATTGTGAAAGAATATCTTTTGTGTTGGAATTTTATATATGTGTATTTATATGTATATATAGAACTCGATATACGTATGTATATAGTACTCGATTTTGATACCCTTCACCACAGATTGAAAGGGTATATATAAGTTTGTCATTCTGTGTGTAATTTCAACAACATTCTTTTCCGACCCCATAAAGTATATATATTCTGAATCCTAAACATAAAGAAGTTGATTAACCGATGTCCGTCTGTCCGTCTATCCATCTATCCGTGTTGACCCTGAATGGCATTTGCCAAGGCACCAGACAGAAAATTTAAGCACACCAATATGCCAGGTACGGGGTGCTCACTGGTAACCAGGAGCAGTTAAAAGGCCCATGAAGGGTCAATAGGTGGAAATTTTTTTTTAAGGATTTTTTTTGCTTTAGTTTGACCATTCTTACTCAATATAGATTGGAGGAAGATCCTAAATAAAAAATAAAAAAAAGTTTAATCAAATTTAAAAAAATATATTAAAAAATATTCAAAAAAACTAAAAATATATACGAAAAAAAAATTACAAGAATTTTCAGAATATTTTTCGAAAAAAATCATAATGCGTTTTTTCTCATACGACTTATTTCAATTTATGTAAAGAGTCAACAATATGGATAATGCTGTATATGTCTGTATAAATATAGAAGATTCGGCAAGGCCGAATATAGCACTCTTACTCGTTTATTTACTAGATTGGTAATATTAGAAGACGTTATAAAAAATTAACAAAAGTTTCTTTCTTTGTCATATTAGTTAAAATTTTTATTATAAAACTAGCTGTGCCTGCTTTCAAAGTCATACATACAAAATTTTAAGACTCTTACTTTTATAGTGCTTTAGATATGCTTTATGTATTAACTTTATATAAAATTACTCATCTCTGGATGATTACTCGGAAAATGGGTTTTACATAAAATTCTAAAATTTATATAAAATTTAAAAATTATAGTAGAGTTTTGTAAATGGTGTTTAAAATATCCCGCTTTCAAAAATAAAAGGTGCTGCCACGTTGGAAATGAGATATTTTTAAGTGAAAAGAGTATCC
This sequence comes from Phasia obesa, assembly GCA_949628195.1. Taxonomy (NCBI): domain Eukaryota; kingdom Metazoa; phylum Arthropoda; class Insecta; order Diptera; family Tachinidae; genus Phasia; species Phasia obesa. Next base: position 40,568,278 of record OX451215.1, read on the forward strand.
TATATTTTAATCAAGATACAAAAATTTTATTAAAATTCATCTAGTAGTTTTTAAATGATGCAAACACACGCAGACAAAAATTTTAATAATTTCTATAGCAAAATTTTCAAAAAATATTACATATACAGAAATGGTCCTGTTACAGTTTTATTATATGTGTAGATGTGTCACGGATAAAAAAATAGAATAAGCAATAGTAAATAAATAATACTTAATAAATTATGCTAAAACATGTACTAATTTTTTTTGTCTTCGCACTGTTTATTTGTTAGACATTGATGTTGTAAAAATTGTTTATAAATTTTTTTCTTTTCTACAAATACATTAAGGCATGACATAAATCCTATATGTCATACCGGACCGAAATTAAAATAAAAATAATGGATATAATGCCAGAACATTTTCCAAATGGAGGCTATAAGTAAATAACAATGACAGGCAAGTAATATAAATATTTAAAAATTTTATGACTTTCGTTTTTATTTAGTAAAACTTTTATTTTCACGGTATTTCATTACATTTTCCATTTCATACATTTTATTTTCAATAAAAAAAAAGAAAAATTAAAAGAAAGTAAAACACGACAAAAGATTTCCTATTTAAATTTTCCATCATTCTTTCTAAACAAATCCCCCAAGAGAAAAATTTAAAACATTATAAACTTTAAAGACACCTAATTATGAAAAAGGACACAAAACATAAACATTTTTATCTAAATAAATGTATTTATCTAAATATTTATGTTTTTAATAAACATTATACTGCTTTTTAGAGTTAAAATAATTTTTAATTACTTTTATAACAAATATTAAATAATTAAAAAGAAAGTATGTTTTGTAAAAAGAAAACTTACTTTAAAGTTGCTTATGAAAGATAAGCAACTTTGTAAGTAAGTATTCTTAACAACTATCAATCAGCTAATGTAATATATTTTATAATAAAATGTAATAACAATTTCTCGAAATTATTTTACGATGAAGAATGCTAAAGAATCTGTTCCTTTTTGTAATTGTTCTTACTATTTATTTAAAAATGTTTCCTTGTATTATATTGTCATCTTAAATTATTCCTAGCAAATAAAAAAAATATTTTAAAGAGCATATTGGGATGGTTTGGTATGGATTTATGGAAGATACTAGGAAGCATCACAATCGCTACTTGATATATTAAAAACTTGAACATTCATAAAGATCTGAGCCGATCATTTACGAAGGATAGTACTTATGTTGGCCGCATATTAGCAAATGAGCAACCGTGAATTAAAATTTTTTGTTTAGCAGCGGCTGTACTTGTTGTTATCTATTGTTTTTTAAATTTTTTTTCTACTTTAGATATGAGTACCTATTATTAGTTTAAATACATTAAACACAACATAAACAAAATACCATAAACATATATCGCACTTTATCAACGAGAAGGTATTAACTCTAAATTTTTACAATTTTCACTTTTTGCGAGAAATCAACCAACAACATCGACATCCACCTACTGTAAAATTTTCAACGTATTCTATATATTACTCTTTCATCTCGAAAATCGCATATGAGAACATTTTCTTGATAGCGTCTTAATTACCACTATATCAACAAAAAGTTATTATTTTTATTTGGCAATAATTGCAAAAAATTTAAAAGAAAACCAGTGTAAATATATTTTGAAATGGAATTTGCTTACTATAATATGTTCGGATTTTTAAATTATCTTAAAATGCAATCACAAACAGTTTTTTACCTCTACTGAAAATTTAAAAATTTTGAGTTAATACCCACCCTCCTGTTAATTAAGTACGATATGTATATGAAACAACATTACGATCGTTTAATTTCAAAACTTCAAGAGTGGTATTTTAGGTTCGAGTTTAAACTCAAGTTTCTTTTTTAATTACCTAATCTTATATTTAATTTAATGCAGAATTGATTGAACTTGATGTTTTTAAGTGATATTGTGGTATTACCATACTAAACAACAAAAAATTAAAAAATTTTTTTTTGTAAATGTCATAATTTGACAAAAGAAGAAGAAATTTCTGGTATTTATAATTTACAAATTGTTTATTTGAAAGTTTAAAACTAATAATAAAAAAACTATTAAATTTTTATTCCTTTTTGTATTTTTGTATGTGTGTATTCAGGAGTGGTTTTTATTTCATGTAAGTTTAAACCACCAAAGTTGGCAGATTAAACTAGGAAATACAGTTCATTATTATCTTAAAAACGAAAAACAAACATTAAAGGTGCCTTAATCTCTGATGTCCATCCTAAAAACCGTTTTAAAAGTTTTTAATCTTTCAAAAAAACATAAAAATTATAGCTCGTTTCAATACATATAAACAGACGACACAGTAATGCTAAAAGAAAAATAAATCGTAATTCATATGAAGCTTGAAAACTACTTAATGAAAATGTCTGTCAGGTCTGAGATATGATCTGAAAATGATCGAATTTTTTATGCTCATGCTTCTAAAAGATCCAGTGGAAAAACAGTTAAAAAATAAGGGAAAATAAGGGTATTGGTACTAAGAATGCAACAAGAGTCGTCAATAGAATCTATAAATAATTGGGTTAAAATTATTTTTTTCGAAATGATTGAAGCAGTTTGATAATTTCGTGACTTTTAGTTCAACAGTACTTTCTTGGAATATTATATTCTACTAGAATACTGTTAAATTTTGAGCTGCGTCTATTAGTTCTTTCTTGACAAGAATTGAAAGCTGACAACAAGGTATATTTATCCTAGTAGGCAGTCGTCCGCCCAACATATTTAGTAGTTCGACATGTCAAAAGTTTTATGTGTTTAAAAACTTTATAGTGCAGAAGTGAGAAAGCAATAAAACACATACACGCTTTCTCAATATTCTTCCATGTATTTTTTTTTAACTTTTGAACTGCAAAGCAACAATAAAATGCCATGTTGTTCATGTATTGTTGTATTTGCTGTAGAGAGGCCAGTGCCTAGTAAGATAGATCTACGTTGGCTAACATCCTTGTTTTATTTAATAAAAATGGAAAATAATTTTTGTGCTGATAAAAAATTACTCAAGGTAAGGCATAATAGCATCACTTTTAACGCCTATAAGTGGCTTTCTGACTTTTTGTGTGCTCGTTCCAGCACAAACTTTACCAAATGTTCATGGTCGTGGTACGATAAAATCCATTGAATGATATTAGAGAATAAAAGTGTGTGATGTGCTACAGGTTTTAGGCCTCTTAACCATGTCACGGGTGCACCAGTGTATAATCTCCATTAATTTACTATGAAGTGCTATTACATCACATACTCCTTAGATTCAGAGCCTTCAGACCAATTCCTGTTTGCAAATTTAAAGAAATAGCTGGATGCTAAGAGACATGGCCAAAATAATAGCACATCTTTGAAACAAACGTAATTTAGAATACCTTTTCAAATCGTATTAATTGGACGCTAGAAAGACGCTGTAAAACGCGTTTTGTATTTCTACATTCAGGAAAAATAAAATGCGTTTTTGCCTACAAAAATAACTTTTAACGAGAAAATCATGGAATTATCAATTGACCATTTATTAAAATTTTTCATTATACTCCCTTTCTTCCTTTCTCTATCATTAAAAAAGCGATGTTTTTTATATTTCTATTTTCTTTATATTGTCCTCATTTACATAAATGCCTGTTCTTAGCACAACACATTAAAAACGCAATCATTTAAAAGTTTCTTTTCTTTGTCCTAAGTGTATACCTGCTATTTACATAAAAAAAATTATGAAAAACGAACAAAGGTGTATGCAGAGTCACACTTTGAAAGTAAAAATTCTTTTGAAAATTACTAACTAATTACAAAGTTTCCTTTTTGTAGTATTCGCAAAGTATTAAAAGAACTAAAAGAGAATAAATTAAAGAAAAAAGTTAACAAAGCAAAACTCATTCAAACTGTACTACAACATTTCAAGCCGTTATCATGTTGAGCCATAAAACAAAACAACTTTAAGTTCTAATGACTGTTAGGTCGAAATTAATGTATGCTACTTGTTAACGACATTTTTCCTAGTCAAATAATTATATTTTCTGGGGCTTGTTCTTGCATTATATCTGATTCTGATATTAGTATCTGATTCTAATAGGACGACAATATCGTGGAAATGACAAGATTGTATCTTTCCACAGTGTTTTGTATTTGAGATCCTCTAACTCCCATTGGAGCAAATAATAGCCGCTCGCCAGCAAACCCGATTTTGTGCAGTATATCTGAGCGTTACTCCAAGGGTGTTTATCTCGAGTTCTGTGGATCGTCGCCATGTAATGCGTTATCTGCCAGCTTGCCGGCCTGATTGTTGGAAAGGGTTCCACCTTAAAGCTTGCTTAGCCACATTGTCATCATCATCCATGGGGAATGGGGCTTTTCGCAAAGGTGGAAAGTTTCTGATTGTCACTCACTTAGGAGTGGCCGGGGCGATTCCTTTGTGAACTGTCCGAGCAGCTAACTACTTCTGGCCTATGACCAAGTATTCCCCGGACAATGTCTTTGTGGCATCCGCTTTAAAGCTAGCAAGAGTTAGAAGGCGCTACAGCCATGTACCCTGAATGGATGGACGTCTCAGGAAAATAGGCAGATTTTTGCTGAAACATGGTTGCACCGTGGAATTCGACGCGCAGATAGCAGCCATATCACCGATCTAGGGGAAGAGGGTTAGCAGCCCACATCTCCCGAAATCTAATTTGCTAACGAATCGCTTATCAAACAGCATCTAATTCCACAGTGCTTTGGTAAACACAAATCTGTGGCAATAAGGAAAAAGTGCTTAAGTCTGATTTTTGAGTTTTGTAGGAGAGCAGTTTTTAACTTTAAAATAATTTTTAAAATAGCTTGTAGTTAAACTTTACATATCGGAGTCATATGGTAGTCATATGTTTTGGAAAAACATCTTATGTCTACCAAAAGTTCGCACATGGGTACTTTTGAGTACGAAGATTACAAGGATGCCATTAAATTAAATTTTGCTTAAGTCGACATAAGCACTTATTCCTTATTGCCATAGAAATTATGAAAACTGGCACTGATCTACTTGGCTATGCTCCGCTTTCAAAACAGTTTAAGGAGAAGACACCATTTTTTAAGTTTAAGGAGAAAAGGTAAGTAACACGTTTTGCATAAAGTGCAATGAGTGCAAATATAAAATGTTTTGTTTTGCACAAATACACTTAAATACATATGTACAGATGTTCAAGGACATGTAAGGAATCCTCGTAGTAGGAGGAATTTTAAAACATGCCTTACGTGATACTTTAACACAGGGCAGTTTACAGTTTTTTTTTATAAATTATTATAAATATTTTTTAAGTTTTTATTATTATTTTGATATATTTTAAGAAAATATTTTAAAAACACACCTTATAAATAATTCAGATTTTTTTTATGATGTTCATAAACTGAATTAAAAAAATTTGGGAAAAAAATCGGCGCTACGAACCCAATGAACTAAGTCCCCAAACTTTTATGCAGGCTACAACAACAACGATTTTTAGGGACTTAGTTCATTATTTTGGGGCTTTAGTTCACTTTAATAATTGGGGAGGTAGTTCATTATGAACTAACTTCCCAAATTCCAGAAATGAAATAAAACCCCAAACTTATTTTTGGGGGGTTAGTTCATTTTGTTAAATTAGCAAAATTTCAAAAAATCAACTTATATTGAACCGTTAGTTACAATGTAAGAAATAGATCATTGCTATTATTAATTTTTAATACAGAATTTAAATAGTGTTTAACTGCGAACGAGTGAAGTGCTAAGTGTGAAGTAAAAATGAATTTCGAGATTATAAATGGAAATAGAAAAAATGGCCAATTGCTATATTTCATTGATCAAAAAATGTTTTTTGTAAAAAAATCGATATATAAAAATGTTTATAAATACAAATGCAGACAAAAAGATTGTAAGGCCAGGATAAACTTGCTTCCGGATGGGCAATGTGTTTTCGCGAAAAAATATGTTGACCATAACCATGGGGACGAGGAGGAAGTATACAAGGAATTAAAGGCTCTAAACACCATCAAGAGGCAGTGCCAAGATGTGGCAGGAACTCTTGGTGGAGCCAAGACCAATATTAGCACCATAAGAAGCGCATTTAGGAAAACATGTGAAAGGTAAGTAAATTATATATCTTTTTTTATGGTAAATTAAACAAACAAAAATCGTTATTCAATTTTCTTTGTATATACTTAGCTAGATAATATTTAGGTTGTTTTTTACATTTGGTTTCAGTTTTTGAATTGAATGAACTTGTAGTGTCAGTATTTGTAAAAATTTTCTTTGAGCGTATGTGGGTTACGCTCAAAGAAAATTTTTACAAATACTGACACTACAAATTCATTCAATTCAAAAACTGAAACTAGCAATTTTAATTAATTCAATTCGTGATAGGTATTAAAACAAATTTCACAAATTGTAGGTTTCATTTCTGCCAAGCTGTAAGACGAAATTTAGCAAAACATAAGTCCTTATTGGACTACGTGAGATCTTCCAAAAGCGCATCATCAATGTACCACAAAATGTTGGCCCTACCTTTACTGCCACCCAATTTAATTAAGACAACATTCAATGGCCTTAAATCAAAAATTTTTTTAATGGACAGTGGAAGCCTATTTTTGCCATTAAAATACTACGAGAGTCAGTGGATTAATAAAGTAAGTTTATAAGATTTAAGGTAAGAGTTTAATTTTTAAAATATCTACCTCTACACAATCTTTCAGACTGGCTGTAAAAATGTTTCAGTCCACAACCAAGACACCCGCACAACATCTGCTGCATATAATGGCATCTTAGGTAGGTCAGCCGAGAGAAATGGTAATTTCTTTAAATTCGTTAGAGTTATTCGAGACGAAGAATTTTTCAAATCGCGCCATTTCGAAATGTTGTGTGCGAGTGGGGGCACAATGGCAAAAAAGAAGCGAAATAGCAGCATTGAGAAAGGAAGGAAAATAAAAGAAGCCTCCATTTTGCTACAGGAAGGAAAAATAACAGTTGAGGAATTCCTCTCTCGTATGGTTTATGCAAAAAATGGCATATGCGTGAATATGGTGGAGGAAGAAACCATTTTTAAGGACGAGGATCTTCAAGAAGATTCTTGTGATGAATTGGTCCAGCCAGTTGAAGAAAATGCAAAAGACTATGTAGTTTGCCGGGATAAAACTCCAAACATAGTGCTGCTACCCTGCAAACACCTCAAAATTTGTCTTGAATGCAATCTTAAACTGCAAGCTGATGCAAATTCAAAGAGCTTGCTTAACTATAAATGCCCTTGTTGCAGAGGGGTGGTAGAAGATTCGATGCAAGTCTACATTTGATTTTATTTAGTAGACAGTTTATTTATTTTATGAACTTTTGTATGCTTGTATTTATATGTTATATTTTATTATAGGAGAATAAATAATTTTTTGTTGGAATATTTTGAAAAAATGGGGAGTTGGTTCATTTTTTTAGCAACTGTTCGTAAAATTGGGGACTTAGTTCATTTTAATTGGGGAAATAGTTCATAAAGTTGGGGAGTTAATTCGTATACAAAATTTGGGGGATTAGTTCATAACGAACTAATTCCCCAAAATTGGGGGGTTAGTTCATTTTGGTTTGGGGACTTAGTTCGTAACGCCAAAAAAATCATATTCGATTCATAATATTTATGAAAAGATTCATAGGATATAAGTATTATTTATACTGTGAACCTTGAACCTTTTTATATCCTCGACAACCTTTTGCAATAAAAAATATTTTAATTGGTCTGCATATATCCTCTATTTTTATTTCATTTCATTAAAAACTATATTCTTGCCTTGCCGAGCAAGGTTACAATAACACAAAACAGAGTTTTTTAGGCACCTTCTATCCTTCTTATATTTGTCTCCTTTATTACAACTAATTTAATATACTTTCCAAATTAGCATTGAACTGGATTATTTAAATAATAACACAGTATTAAAGCAATAATAGAACTAACAAAAACGTGCTTGAGAAAGTAAAACAATTGTATAGTCGTACTAAATTACAAATAACAATTGCTGAATAGTAATTTCATTTTATATTGTTTTGCTTATCTGTACAGTTGGATCAACATTTTTAACACAGAGGCACGCGCTCTTGCAATCGCAAAAATAAGCAAAAGTATACAACACACACTTATGCATACAATCAACACATATGTTATATAGTTAATTCCCAATAGACAAATGGCTTAATGTTGAAACTTGATAAGCTTTATAAATCTGAAATTGTGTTTTCATTTTGGTAGCATTGACGGATAAGATTATTTTATTGCTTGTTTTATTAAATTTTATTGAAGAAGTAATGCACAATTTTCTGACAGTAATAAATGTTTTTTTTTTTTTTTTATTGTTATTAAACTGAATTTAAATTATTTTTTGTCATGTCAGTTAAAAAGTGTTTTTTTTGTTTTTCTTAATACATAAATGGCTGATAAGCCAAATTTCAGCCGTATGTTACTTAATTTTTTAGCTAAATTAATTTGAATTTATTTTTTAGGATAAAAGTTGGGTAGATGAGCTATTTAAAAATATATAAGTAAGACTATTGAGCTGGGATTAATTATTTATATTGAGTTGTAAATTGGCCATTTATTTAATATTTTAAATTTCATTATTAATTGTTTATAAAAATAAAATCATTACAATTAACCAATGATGAAATGATTTCAAAGCATTATAATGAATTGCTAAAAACGAATAGAATGTATTACTTTAACTTGATTTTTTAAAGGGGTTTTCCTTCATTATCACCACTAACTTCGACGGCAGTGATTAGAGTAGCCACCCGATCAATCAACGCTCGATTAATCGTAGAATTTTAAGCCGATTAATTGTTGGAGTAAGAAAAATTGCAGGGCCCTACAACACAGAAAAATTGTGTTGTCTCGGCTACAACACAGCTTAATTTTGTTTTTCGATTATGTTTTACAACATCTAAATGTTGTGTTTGTCATAGAGTTGCTGCTTATGTTAGTACCTGTTTTCCATTAAAATACATCTCTGTGCACTAAAAACTGTTGTGGTGAAAAAAAAAATAAAAAAAATTATTTTGTTTGAAAATTTATTATTAATAATTATAACATTTATAGTTAATAATTATACTATGCCGGTTAATATTGAACATTTTTTATTATGATGAGGACAGCAAAACTACACATTGCGCGTATCCGGAAAATAATTTGTGAGCCATTGAAACTACCAAACACCGATTAAAAATTTTTTTGAAATGAACAGTTTTAATTACAATATAAATATGTACATTCAATATACATAATATATATATATATATATACTATTTTATATACTATTTTAACATTTGCATAAAATTTATCGTATAAACAAGGATGGATTTTTGTTTCTGCTGATAAACAATTTCATAAAACCATTCCGCCGATTCTAAAACTGTGTAACGCACTTAGATTTTTTGCTGATGGATGCTCTCAACAAAGGAGTGGCAACGATTTTAATATTGGGGTTTCGCAACCAGCTGTCTGCTGCATTTTGTTAGTTCAGATTTCCCCGGCTAATATCTGGATTTAGTTGCATCACTTCTACGGGCTTTTCCATCTGCTTTTAAATTGTTGTTTTTCTATGAAATTTTCTAAGTTATGGTTATATAAACGCTTAGAAAAAATAATAATAAATAAAAACTTACAAATCCTTTTACATTGTAGTTTTTCAACTTGTCGCGACAACAAGACAACTGCTAATAAGCAGTTGTAAGATTTTGATGTGCGTAACAACGCATAGAAACACATGTTGTAAACGATAATCGCTGTAAATTTTCATAGACAACTAAAATTGTGACACATGTGTTAAGAGTTGTAAATCGTAATCGCAATTTAAAATATACAACACTAAAATATTAATGTTGTGAACGATAATAGGGGGTGCAAATTATGAATTAAAACAACTCGAACAATATCGGTTAATCGACAAATCGATTAAGATTAATTTTTATTAAGATCTATAATTGTTAACTTCTGATTTGTTCGTTTAAGAATAATTTTGAACTAGTCGTGTTTAGAAAACATACAGAGAAAAAATAATTCATATACCGCATGCAGTTTTTCATTACTCGAATATAACTTTTTTTCCAAACTTTTTTCCTTCAGTTCATGCACATCGTAATAAAAAAATATGAACATACTTAACGTGTGTTTTTAAATCTTGTACTATTTATATGCTCCATAATTCAAATCTTCTTAGTAGTATACAGTTTAAAAGTTTCTTAATAGATAAACTGTAAACTGCCATGTGTCTAATTATCAGTTAAATCTTGTTTCAGAATTCCTCTTACTACGAGGATTCCTTACATGTCTAAATGTCCAAAATATTTACATAAATGTATTTGAAGTGCAAAAGTAAACAATTAATATTAACACTTCACATTATGTTTGAAACGTCATCGTTACCTTTTCCTAATAACGACAAAATCATACTAATTATAATATAATTTATATTTTTGTTTGTATCTCACAATATAACTACAAATAAAATTCTAACTTAGTTATCAAGCATACTTACGAAGTCCTTCACTTATTGTAGTAAAACACTTTTTTTGGAATCGAACCCACAACTCACTCATAGACTAGCATATTTCATATTACCGAAAAGCTATGAAGTCAGTTCATATTATTTATGCTCAATATATTTTCTGCTTACTAGAGGAAGAAATAAAGATATCAAATGAAAATAACTTACTAAATAAAAAAAAAAAAAAAAAACAATTAAAACCTTTTTAAAAATCATCTACTGTAGATGTGAAATTAATAAAATATATTATTAAGCAATTTTGCATGGTTGTCTTGTCTCATTGGAAACAAATTTTATTTTAAATGTGCTTTTTTAATTCGAGTTATTCGAGTTATTCGAGTAATTTAAAAACCTTAATCGATGAAAATTTAGATTGCAAAATCGCGTAATTATTTCCTCGAATAAAACCAAAACCCGATTAAATGGATACTCTAGGAATGATGTACGTAAAATATTTTTTAAATGCAACAATTTGCAGTAATCAAAGTCACACTTTGTATAGTAGTCATTAAATAGTACCGGTTGTTAATCATCTTTCCCCATCAGTACCAGTTTTGCATAGGTGTCATGTAGAGATGAGATTTTATCCCTGGGGTAAATACAAAACATAGTATTGCATAAATAATGAGTGTCTGTATAATAAATTAAATTTGTTTAATTCTTATTTTTTAATTGCATCACGGTTATATTTATAGTATTTATTATTAAACTAAAAAATAAAATTTGCTTGGAAAATATTTGTTCGTTGATTGTCTACAATATGGTTTGTACCCACCTTTAACAAGAATGTGGGTGGGAAGGATATTTAATTTTTTTTAAATAGATTAACCGAATATTTACCCATGCGGTATTGATTCCTTCCTCAGCTCTACTCAATTCTATTATTTTTTTTTATTTGTAAAATTGTATCCCAATGCGGGTTATTTTTTGTTAGTTTTTACTTACAAAAGCTATTAAAGGATACAAGGATCATAAATTGCTATTTTATGAAAACAATTTTTCAATAAATATTTCTACAATTTCATTACATTTGTAGTACATTTTGGTATAACAATTCTTATTGAAAGTTTGAAATGATTGTCATTTTACTTATTTTCTTGCATTACCAATGACAACATCTCAAGTATGTACAAATAAACATGCCGTAAAAATCCTAAAGTAAACTGATTTACTCTTGAGTCAAATGTTTTTTCTTATACTAGAATGCAAATATTCGAATTATATTTTATTGGAATTTCTGTAATTTTTTAGTATTAAACACAATTAACAAAATAAACAACAACAAAAACAAACACAAATAATAGTATATTTTGAGATTAAAAAATACTTCACAGAATAGACGAATATTTTCAGCTACTATTGAAATTTAGAAAGGCTATTGCGACATATGCTGTATAGTACGAAAAGTTGAAATATTTTACACATCCATATTCTCCTTTACTGATGTCTATGAAAGCCCTACTTTGAGGTAGACTGCCTGAAAACCTACTATAAAATCTTGCAATCGACTCTGTCGTTTTCAACAGATCTGGCGTTTTGTTGATGTTCTAAAGGAAGCTGTTCTTTTCTTTAAATAGTCCACTCAAATTTATATGATCTAATAATTAATTTTATCATTAGCCTGTGCTACTAAACATGGCAAATTGGTGGTATGATGATTGTCGAAAAATCAAAAAAAAGATACAATTTTCATATATATCTACTTCTCAGCGTTAAAGATTAGTTACAATCCCATCAAAAGAAGTATACCTTAATACTGTAAAGTAAACCGTGCTCACCTTATTGAAATGAATCTGTTAGGTTTACCTTAAAAAAAAAAAAACTGATAGAACATTTCTTAAAAAAACATGTTCTAATGTTCATGTTTAGCTTTGCTTTAACTTATTCATATTGTTTCTTTTTCTGTTTATGTGTTAAAGGTACGTACATGTCTTACTTCTTATTAGAAAAACTCTTTTAGGCTACACATTTCCTAATCTTAACAACCAAAATGGAGTTTAATTAAAAAAGGTAATTAAAAGATTAATTTTCATTTCCTCAGTCGGACCTCTTTAGTCTACAAAATAAATATGTTTAAAAAATGTTTAATACAGAAATAGAATAAAATGGTTTACTGGGCATATAAAAACATTTGAACAACTGGCGTATGGTAAAGAGAGTGTTCAAAAAACATCAAAAACAAAAATGCAATAAAAAAAAACAAACGTTAGCAAACGTCCTAAAATTAGTCAGAAAATTAAGCGTAATAAAACGGAGGACCCATTAAAAGGATTTCTTTGTTTGAAAATGTGTAATTGTAGGCACAGTTTGTATTATTACAATGGTGAGTAGAACAGAACTTAGAATACAAACACGAATATGAATTTTTATAATTCATGTGTATTTATTTGTGTGTATATATGGTATATATGTATGTATATGTTCTGTGTATAATATTAAATACAATAAAAAAAAAAAAAAGCATTAAAAAACTAGAATTTTGTAGGCCATTTTAACTTGTATAGAATTTCTTACTCAATTGGAGAGGATTTATGTATGTGTTGTCTTTCCGTTCGCAATATCTACTCAAGCTTTGTGTGGGTTACTTTATTTTGTAGCAAAAAAGAATAGGACTGCAAAAGAGGGTTTAGCTACCCTCACACTATAAAATAAACAGTATTTATAGTCATTTTACGGCGATGTTAAAATCTTATTTTTAAACATATCAATATTACAAATTTTTTTTAGTCTCATGGATGTGACACTCCCCACATAAAGTAAATAAAAATTTAGTTCTAGCATATGTACTTTGCATGGAACTTTGTTATAGGTAATTATATGTAGTTTTTATTTATAGTTTTTGTATTTTAGACGATCACATTCTTGCCATCCTTTTAATAGAAATACTGATCGATAGTTGATTAACAACATTCAGTATGTTCTGGTCATCTTTGTTCTCTGTGAACACATCATACGAAATGTAGTAATTTTGCTTGTGTGCACTAATTTGACCAAAAACAGGCATTGATTTCCTAAATCTAAACTACTACAGGTTGCGTCATTATACTTTTTCAAAAAGCTGTAGCTTTAGCTTTATTACCGGTAGGTTTTCTTCAATTCTAAACTGGAGTTCTTACAACGACTCTGCTGACAAGCAAATAGCTTCGCAGATAGCTTTGTCTTAAAAAAAAAAAAAATTGAGTATGTGCCTTAGGTATTTGGAGATGATGAGCTGTATAATTTAAAAAAAAACGTATGCACATAGGTGAAACCCATGTTTGCAATTGTAACTTTCACATTCTTGTTAATAACTTCACTAATTTAAAAAATGTGATATAAAATAACTGACATTGTTTTTTAATTCTGACTTAGACCACTGTCTAAATAATGGGCACAAATATAAACTATGATTGCGACAATAGTATTCCTGGAGTGCTTGCGAATCTTTAATTGTATAATAAATGCAATAATATGTCACTTTAAGCCTTTGCATAATAAAATATATATTTTAACTCAAAAGTCTTAAATTTACACATTTTATACTTTAACAAAAATGCGTGGCATAAATTCGTTGACTATAACATAATGAGGACCAAGAAAATTACAGGAAGTGACAAAACTTTGCCAGATCTCTGGTTATCTCTAGACGTTTTTATATCCTTTGGTACCAGATTATATTAACATTCATTGTTTTAAGTAAATTATGATAAAATTACACCAAATTTGATAAATTTATTAATTTATAAATAAAGTTTTATTTACAACCGGCAATTGATAGAGTGAGCATATTTCAACAGAAAAAAACATAATTTAAATGAGAAGAAATATTAAATATAAGTATAAAACAAAATTATCCAAATAAAAATCTTTATTTTAATTGTATGCTATAAATGAAGAAGAACAATTTAAATAAAAAGTAACTTTATTTACTAAAAAATGTTAAAAGAAAAAACGGACGCTCTGCACCAAATTAGTCGTCGTTCGTCGATATACGAAAAAGAAATAAACCTATCGCAGTGTTCCGTACGCACGACGACTTTTGTCGACGCACTGATTGTGTGCATTTTCATAAACAGAAATGTATTTTTTTTTTCGTCGAATATTCCGAACGAAAAATTCGTCGTTCGTCTCAGTTGTGTTTATATGTTTTATTTACAGTTATGGCAACATTCATACGTATACTCCATATGTAGATTTTTAAAACTGAATGCTCTCGGTAAAATTATTTTATTACTAGCTGTGCCCACACACGTTGTGTGCGTCCTTACAACATTTTGTTTGATTTTGCTTTGACATTAATCCACTCCAAATTTTAAGACTCTTACGTATTTACTTTATTTAAGGTACACTTCCCTAGGAAAAATTCAAAAATTTATATAAAATTGTAAAAAATATTGTAAAGCTCTATAAAGAATATTTAAAATATTTTATTAACAATGTAGTTCCGCAAAGTAAAAATAGAAATCAAATACAGTTTTTATTCAATTGGCTATTTGGTAGTAAGTAATTTATATTTTGTGATTATTTAAAAACAGCGCCATCTATCTAGCAACCGTGTTTTTAATTCATTTTGTCATTATTTTAAAACAGCGTCATCTGGTGCGCAACCGTGTTTAAAATATCCCGCTTTCAAACATAAAAGATGCCTTAAAATATGCAGTACCTTTAAATCGGTAAAAAAAATCGGAGTACTTTCACTGCTTTTTCTCCATTTTCTCTTGGAAATAAAATATTTTTGCAATAAAAATATGCTATATTGGGATCAGGATGTTAAGGTACCTCCTCACAAAATTATGTTAATATACATTCAGTAGTTTTTACGTGATGCCAACACAAAAAAAGAAAAGACAGACAGGAAATGAGTTACTATTATATAGATTATTTAATTAATTTCAAACAGCTGATTTTATTTTTTAATTGTTTTACTTGGTTTCTTCCCTTTAGTCTTGTAATAGTCTATTGCTATCTTTTATTTAAAAGCACTTTTTAAACATAATTGCCTTTAACATGCCACAACTAAACAAATCTTTTATTGCTACAAAAAAATACGTTTTGCTGATGAAGTATTTAGTAATAAAACTTAATTACAAATAGAAAGTTTTTAATTTTGCTACATTCTACTCGTATAAACATACTCGTACATCTAGTTTGTATTTTGCAAAGCAATTATTTTACAAAAATTGCTTTTAAACTAAGCAAAACTTTCAAATAACTCACTGCAAATGCACAAAGTAGATTTCCGGTTTTAGGGTTTTAATTGGAAAATAATATGTAACTAAAAAACATTTTAGGAAAAAATGAGCAATTTGAAATAAGCCTAAAACAAAAATCTTAATATAAAATTTTGTATACCAGTTTAAAATAAAGAAAATAATTTAAAACTCAAACATTTGTACTAATTGCTTATTGATTGGTACATACATATGCTAATTTATACTCAATGTTATGCCCTTAAGTTACCTAAAATTTAAAAAATTAAAAAACACGTGGCTGTCTAGAAAATTTGCATTCCGCTCCTGCTGGTGTCTAAAAATTAAATTTTCCCAATTTTTCTTTAATATTATTAACTAATTTGTAATTTAATTAATTCTTTCTTAGGGAGAATAAAAACGAACTTAAGCTTGACTATAAATTTCATTGTATGTAAAAAAACAAATCCTTTAATTTTGTATATTGTCTTTGGATCACTAGTGAATGCCAGCCCATTAAGAAATTTCATTCATATTTAAAATATTACTTAGCCTGAAATCATAACGATCTAATAACTGTACATTAATAGTAAAGGTACTCAAAAACTCCGTATTGTTGCAAATGGTGACACGCTTTTAATAGCGGTATTCAGTGTTTGGTGCAAATGGTGTTGCGAAAGTGCAAGTGCATAAAGTCATAGCTTTTTTGTGAAATGTAACAACAAAATACATATTGTTTTTGTTAAATTTCAATGATATAACGCATTTGCACTTTCGCAAGACCATTTGCATTAAACAATTGAATACCGCTACTGTTTCCTTGTTTGGTAGTATATATTGCTATTTTTAATTTCATTAAATTATTTACGGCGGAGAAAAAAATGTATCGCTGGACAATATTAATGTGTGTCTCCTTAATTTTGCCGTTGTCAACTTTAGATATTTTTAAATGGTTTTTTATTATGTACAAAATTAGCAAGGTATCTACAATGAGATTTCTCATGGACCTATAAATATGAGTCTGTTTCAATACTTACCTCTTCTTTAAAAATTGTTACTTAATACCCAGCCATTTTTTAAATTTTTTGTAATTATTTACCTTAACCTATGCTGAGTTCCTATTAGTGAAATTTATTACATAAATATTTCATGAAAGAATCATGAAATATGTATTCCAATAAAATATAATAATCGAAATGATTACCACGGGGAAAGCATATCCAGATAGCTATTTCGCTAGTGTTCATCACTGGAGTTTCTAGATTCGTACGCTTAAAACTTTATAGAATTAATGAGAAGTTCAATCAGTCTAGAAAGAAATACAAATCTTAATTTTTAAACAAAAAAAAAAACATAGCAACCATTTCGAGTTAAAAAACTTTTTCTTCTCTTTCTTTCTGCTTTAACTGATGGAAAATTTAGATATTTGTGAATGTTCGTGTTTTTAACATACCTGGGTGCGAGTTTAATCATTCGTAAAATGTTTTACTGCCACTTTTATTATTTTCTAAATTTAAATATGAGGCAGTACACGACAACTAAATGCCATTGCAGCACATTTTCTAAGGATGGAATAAATAATTATATATTTGTAGCCTAATTGATAGATTTTTTACACATCGTGCAATATATGTATTTCTCATATTTGAATATTCATGCAAAATATAATGTACTCGATCGGGTTAGATGCCTACATCTGCAGCCACCTAAAAGATTCACTCTCAAATAATCAAAGCTCATTCAATTGATTTATTGATTGATTTATCGACCTCTCGTGACCTCTTTGGGCGATCTGAACGCTTGTTGTGTGCGACAAAACTTAAACAGTTTCTTTGATACATTTTTTGAAATAGTTAAAAATCTAAGAACACACCAAAACACTACTAACTTTTTTATCTGTCAAAACAAACTGACAATCCAAAATGGCTGATATTGTCAACATAAATAACAGACATGTATACCAACATTAAAAAAAAAATGCGAAAATCGCACATAGGTACCTCACGAAAATTGAAAATAACGGTTATTTTTTGATCATAACTCGTATGTCCAGTACAGTTATTTTAATATTTTTATGTCTTACGGGCACCCTTTAATTTTAAAATTGAAGTCATCTTCACGAAAATTGCATCATTATTGGAACACCCTTTAAATTTTAGTAATTGTTGTTAGAGCGGCCATGGTAATACACTTTCTATAAAAATATCAGGAGCCTACAAAAAATAAGGTAATGTTCGTGAAAAACATGCCACTAATGGACACCCTTCAATTTTTAGTAATTGTTGTAGAGGCCGAAGTAACAAATCTACTGTAAACAATTCAAGAGTCTACCTATTACGGTTCAAAAATAAAGTTATTTACGTACAAATCATCTCTCTGTCGGAACACCCCTTAATCTTGTTATTTTTTATAGCGGCCATGGCAATTATCTTTCTATGAATATATCAAGAGTCCACCTATTACGATCAAAAAAATAAGCAACTATACGTGAAAAACTTGTCACTGTCGGAACACCCTTTTATTATTAGTAATCGCCATATCGGCTGTGGCAACACATCTTCTGTACAAAATTTCAAGAGTCTATCTACCGTAGGTTCAAGAAATAAGACGCTATATTAGCAAATCACGCCACTGCTGGAAAACCCTTTAATTTTTATTATTTTTATAGGGGTTATACCTACCTACCTACCTTAAAAATAAGGCAATATTTATGCAAATCGCCACTGTCGGAGCACCCTTTAATTTTGACTATTTGTTATAGTGGTCATAGTAATAGACCACCTGTAAAAATTTCAAGATTCTACCTATTATCGTTAAAAACTTAGGTCATATATGTACATGCAAATCACGTCATTAGCGGAACACTTTTTAATATTTAGGTATAATTTTGTATACTAGTTTATAACGCGAATATAGTTTTAATTGCTGTCTGCAAATTTTAGGTGGTTGCCTCCTACAGCTCAAGAATATAGACATAATCGTAAATAACACGTCACTTTCGGAACACCCTATAAGTTGTAGTGTTTATTGCTATAGCGGGCACACCTTCTCTGTAAATTTCAAGAGTCTACCAATTATGGTTCTAAACTTAGGCAATATATGTACATGCAAATCACGTCACTATTAGAACACCCTTTAATTTTTAGGTTGATTTTTTATACTTGGTTATATACTTGTTTATATAATTGTTTATCAATACATGTAAATCAGGTTATTATTATTATTATTTAATTTTTTGGTTAATTTTTTTTAGGATTTCGTACCCAAAGGGTAAAACGGTAACCCAATTGTTATCGCTACAATGGCCACTATAACAAATAGTAAAAATTAAATGGTATGCTAACAGCGACGTGATTTGCATGGACATTGACTAATTTAGATAATAGATAGACTCTTGAAATGTTCAAAAATGGTTTATTACTTAAAGAGTTTTCCGACAGTGAGGTATTTTTCACTTATATTACCTTATTTTTTGAACAGCAATAGGTAGGCGCATGTATATTTTTTATAGAAAGTGTATTACCATGGCCGCCATAACAACAATCTCTAAAATTTACAGGGTGTTCCAACAGTGATGCAATTTTCGCGATAATTTTAAAATTAAAGCGTGACTCATAAAACATAAAAAATTAACAACCTGATTTTAAAGTTGTCTAAACATAGCACAGAACCCTACGTGTGTGAGTCTAACTCATACTCGACTGATTTATTTATTCTAGCTTATACAGCGAACTCAGTTTTAATTACTGTTTGTAAGTGTATGTCTCCTACAGTTCAAGAAATAAACACATATACGTGAATAACACGTCTCTATCGGCATACCCTATAAGTTTTAGTACTTGTTGCTATAGCGGCAACAGTTATACAGCTTCTCTGAAAAATTCAAGAGTCTACCTATTATGATTCCAGAGATAAACAACGCTGACAGACGGACCGACAGACATTGTAGCGTTACATTTTTACCCTTTAGGTAGGGAGCCCTAATAAAACAATTAAAAATGGAATTAAAACATACAGATCGAAATCATTTAGAATAATATTATACAAAAACAAATAAAATCCTGTATCCTATCTATACGAAATCGATCAGACATGTCTTAATAAATATGAAATATCCGAAAACAGAGTCAGAAATTTGTCAAAACTGTCTGATTCAGATCTGGTTGGAATATTATGCCTGTGGAGTATTTGTAAATTATTATTAAAAAATTACTAATGTTTTGTTTGTTTGTTTAGTACTTAATGAATCTTTTCCCTATAAAAATTATCACATCTTCATGGATTTTTGTGTCTATACTTTTATTCTATTTAAACAATCTTTAATTTGTATCTTATGCGCTTTAACTATCTTTAACCTTTTTACAATTGAACATTCTTGCTTTTCTTATTTTTTACAGCTCCTAGCAATGCTGCTACTTATGGTTCATTTCTTTGTTTCAAGTTTATGTTCAAGTATATTATCTAATTAATTGTTTCAATATTCAAACTATAAATAATATCAGCATTCTGTCAACAACATCCAATGTTTAACGTCCTTCTTATCTGGAAAGTACTTAAGCATATTAATATTTCTCGTTCTTACTAACACTCATGAAATGAAATTAATTATGTTTTGTTTTAAGTGGATTACAGGGAATAAATTCCGTATGTAGAAATATAAATAAAATTTTATGCAAATTTTTTTCGGCATATTTTTGTAGTTGCCTTGAAACATTATCGGCAAATATCTATATTACTTAAAAGAAGGCGTATCCACTTGTATTTCTTTTAATACTTTTTTATTGTATTTGTTTGCAAAGCGAGCAGAAAAAATTGCATAATATTACTGCCAGCAAAACTTTTAGAATTTAATTTGTATAAGTAGTGTCGTAGGTACTACAAAATGTTAATACATATAAACTTTTTTTTTTCCAAAAGTTCATAAAATTGTTATATTAAGTGGCTTGGAAAAACTTCGAGTCCTATGCAAAGAAAATTAATAAAATGTTGCTAAATAAACAAAACCGTTATAATTTATTTCTCTGAAAAAATGATCATGATATTAAAATAACACGGAAGCTGAATGTTTTTCATATAAATTTTGTAATACAGATACAAGGCACTTATTATCTATATGACATATAACAATAATAATGATTATTATAATAATAATGACAATAAAATTATTATTTTTCATCAAAAAAAAAAAGTGAGAAAAAATTTTTAAAGCGTTATTCAACATCTAGCAGATTTCTGATCCTTAGAGCTCATATTGCATTAGTTAAATTACAATATTGCATTATTGTAATTTGTTTTTAAATAGCATTTTAGTTAAAGTTCACTTTTGCTCAAGTGTGCGATAAAGTGAACAATAATTATTTTTCTATATTACAACTTTATTGTAAAATTAATAAACTTTCTTGAAAATATAGTAGTACAAGAAGAAACACCGACTACACCGATAAAATTAAATGGTTCTTAAAAACGCTGTGGCAAATTCATATTTTTTATTTATTTGTTTACTGACAATAAACCACAAATTTGTTATCTGTGCACCAAACAAACGAAAAGATTTTATTTTTCAAGTGTAAAATTAAAATATTTATCAATTTTTCTTGATGGATTAGAATAGAATACGGCAATTTTATAGATGTCAAAATATGGCAACTTCAAACTCTTTCTATATCTAATGTTAAAGAGGCAATACGTTCTTCCCTTTAGTTTATTAGTCAATTCTAGTTTAAAATATTTTTATAATAACGAAAAACTACTTATATCTCTGATAAAATCGTAATTTTAGTAGCTATTGCCAAGTTATAATAATGGGCCTAAATGGTATAAAAATTGAAGATGAGGTTGAATTTACTTAATTGTTAATAAAAATTCTGCTGTAAGTTCTATTTTTAGTAAAATTTCTAATACTAACTCTCCAGTACCATCAAAGACATGTATTGATTCTCACATGGCAAGTGCTCGCAACCGCACCTAATAAAAAGCCAGTCACGACTTTCTACACCGAAAGGTATGAAGCAACAACAAGTATAAGGTGGTAAATATTAAAGTAAAAATATTAAACAAAAGGAAAGCTTTAGGTAGTGGAAGACTTCGTTCTCACCAACTGACTAACTGATAATTAAATACAAGTTTTCTCGTATTCTTTATCTGGGTTTGGTTGGTTAAATAGATGATGCTTACAACTAAACACTACCCTAAGTAGATTAGATACAAGAGTGCTGATGACGGATGTGGCTGTCTAGAAAATGTGCATTCCGCTCGTGCTGGTGTCTAAAAATTAAATTTTCCCAATTTTCCTTTAATAATATCACCTAATTTGAAATTTAATTTATTCTTTTTTAGAGAGAATAAAAACGAACTTAAGCTTGATTTAAAATTTCATCGGTATGTAAAATAAAAATTTCAAATATTCAGGACTAATGTCTAGTTGACCATACGAGTCATCTTTGTTTGTGCCGAATTTCAAAAGCTATCCACAAAGTAAAAAAGTAATTTTGTGGATATCTGTTTTTGAAGATTTTTAGGATTTTGAAATCGGTAACCAAAGAATAGATTTTTTAAAATCATAACATTTTTGGTAATATCTGGGACTTTTCTTAACTCTTGTTGAAATTTCTATTGATTGATGAAATTTAGTTTTTTTTTTGTGAATTTTTGCAGTTAGGATAAAATTTAAAATTATTATTTTAGATAAAATTACGTTAAAATTAAAATAAATTTTAAGTTGTAGTAAAATATATCTTCTTTTATACACAACCCCTCTTATTTTTTTCGTATATTTTGAACTGTAAAGGACATTTATACAGTACGGATTACTATTGCTACCAACAGCAAAAAGTAGAGAAAGTATTTTCCCGTAGGTGACGTAATGCGATGTATAAATCGAACATTTTATCCGTTATTGATAGACATTGAACATGACGTATTTGGTCTTATCTTTTGAACATTGAAAAGAAACATTTAATTTTGTTTGAGTAAAATGAATTCGTCAGTTTCGATAGATAGTTTGATATTTGGGAGTTTTGTTGAAGAAAGGCTTTAGTAAATAGGTCTTATTTATGGTATGAAAATTAATATAGGTATTTTGGCTAGTGTTTAGCATTCTTTTTATTTTGTGTTGATAAAAGGCTTTAGTAATAGGTTAAAAATTTAAAAAAAAAAAATGTTAACCAATTTTATATTTTTATTTAATATTTATACATAATATTAATATTTATATTTAATATAATATTTACATGTATTACGTACTAAAATTTATTTACATCCCAAGTATGGGATATAATATATAACATTAGTGGGTCAATTTTGCCCAATACAAAATATTAAAATATTTATTCAGTCTTTTTGTTTTTTTTTACATTCATTACATATAATTTTGGTTTCAGAATGCATTTTGCAAATAAATATTTGACATTCACAACATTTATTTGCATATTTGGTGCTGTTGGAGCGGCTTGGACAAAAGGAACATCGTCCCCTTTTTAAATTTTTTGGTTGTGAAGTTTGAGCTGACTCCTTTTGAAGACTTTTTACAAATGCTCTAGCAGGACTACTTTGTGGCATCTTCGATCTACGAGATATTTCTCCACTTATTAGGTCCATACCTAAGTGTTCCAAGAAAATGCGTCGCTTATACTTCTTATTTTCATTCCAGTTTCGATTAATTTGTACAAAAACTACATAAGCATTATGGCGGATATATCCAGCATATTGTAAAAAAGTGCCTGAGGCCATCGGTTAGTTCTTCTTTTGCATGTATATGTTCTTACGAGTTGGTCTAATGTGTCGACCCCAGATTTTGTTTCGTTATAAAAATTGATTATTTCGGGCTTTTGGGAGCTTACTCTAATTTCTCCGTCATGATGTAATGTGCTAAGCAAAAGTACTGATCGATTTTTCTTAGGCACATATCCCACTAAGGTTGTTTTGTTCTTATTGTCGAAGAGAAAATGTGCATCGTTTGTTTTTCAATTGTAACATTTTTTCTGGCAGAAAAACTTTATTTTTTCGGACCGTACCAACCATTGTTATACTTCGGCTTAACAGCTCAATACCCAGTTCATGGGAAGTGAAAAAATTGTCACAAGTAACATTATGTTCTTTTAAGTCTTTGACTAGGTCCAAGACAACGTGGCGTCCTTGATCTTTTTCTGGCTTGCAGTTCCTGTCTTTTCCAGTATACACTTGTAAGGACCATGCATAGTTTGTTTCTACATCGCACAAAGCCCAAATCTTTATACCATATTTCCCTGGTTTTGATGGTATGTATTGCTTGAAAGGACATCGCCCACGATATGTTACAAGCTGCTCATCCATTGTCACATATGCGCTAGGATTAAAAATTTTTCTGAGATTTGTTTCCCAACGGCTCCAAAAATCTCTTATGGGGGCAAGTTTATCACGTAGTCGTCTCTCGATTCTTTCCGACTTTTTGTCAAACCGAATTACCCGTGAAATATTTTGAAATCTGCGCAAACTCATGGTGGATTTGAATAGCGGTCTGCATTTGCGGTCGTCCCATAGGGATTCTAAAGCTTCACCATGAGATTTGTACATTCCAGCCAACAAAAGTAGTCCGAAATATGCTTCCATAGTTGTTTCGTTTACTGCCATCCAATTGTTTCCAAATACTGATTCACCTAAACGAATCGATTGAATAAAGCTTACGCTATAAATATATTACGACCATATACCTTCTAAATTAGTCATATCATCAATTAATTTCATAAGATCACTCGGGATAAACAAAAGAAAAGATGATTTTATACTATACTAAGCTCGTGTCACATGTGCAAATTGATTTTTTTGCATTGGGCAAATTTGACCCAAATATACCAAATATGTAAGTTTTTTCACACACGCTTTGTGAAATGATCACCAAGAATTATATTTCAAATTTTAATAGTATTCGCTAAAAAAATAATTGTAGAAAAGTTTGAAAAAAATCTGTTGAGTATTTGCGAAACAAAAGAGCAATGAAAACTGTTTGGGCAATTTTGACCCATTAATACAGGATAAGGGTTAAGGAGTTGTTGCCTTATTGGAAAATTTACAAGATCTAAAAAAGTTAAGATTGAAACGTGCACTACATAAAGATAATTTGAAGTACAAAACCCCAATAAACAATAAGTAAAATAATGTAGCCCTTTTCTAAAACGTCTTATATATAAAAATAACAAGTTTAATAAAATTTAAGTTAAAGCCTTGACTTACAAGGTAAATATATAATTTGTGTGTGTCTTTAAATATAAATGAAAGTAAATTAATAACAAAATACTTGTTCGCCTATCAAAAAGTTCGTTATTATTAATGATTGCCTCTCATTGCAATAACAACTTAGTACTGAATTTGAAGAAAATTAAAGGTTTCAATTAGTTTAATTATCGGTTTTTGTTGCTTCCTTTTCATACTTAATTAAAAAATTATATAAATAAATTAATAATTATGGACTTTGCCTAAGTTTGTAGGTGAAACAAACTAAAACCTTTTCTTAGTGCATATATTTCTAACTTGCTTTAAGAATACAAAGAAAACGGATTTTGTTCATATATTCATTTCTAAGAGAATGATAAAAGTATCTTAAAACTTAAAAGATATCTATCTAAGTAAAAAGTTTTACATATCGCTTAAGAACTAACTTGTGAAGCATCCTTCAGTTCTGGTTCAGTTAACCTTTTTTTAAATTTTATTTGTGAACTTTTACTTTTTTTAAGTTTTTTAGTTTCAAGAATGTTGCTAGGTATGCCAGATAAGCAATGTTTATGTTTTCAACTTTTTCACTTCTGAATTTTATTTATCATGGTAAATTCTTTTCCCTTTTCGTTGTAAAAATCGATTTATTTTTATGTCATCTAAGAAGAGAATACAAGAATTTACAAAATTTATAATAGCTGCAGTTTAATGTTATTTTATTTGCAAAAATTAATAAATAAAATACAGAATTAGATAAAGACACATTAAAAAAATTGTAACTTACAATTTTATCATAAAAGAGTTTTAAATAATATTAGGCCAATAAACTGAAACAATAATATTTTTAAAACTTTTTAAACAAGCACACAAATTTGTTGACGAATATTTTGTTAAATAAGCATACCATGAATAATAAAAGACATTTGCCTTTAGCAAAAATTACTAACGCCAGCAAAACTTGTCACTTAAAATATTCAAATTTAATCTTAGTATTTACTTTTCGTTTACAGTCATTTTCTTAGCTTTTAAGAAATATAAAGTAGTTTATATTAAGGCGCAAAAAGAATACAGATACACTGCAGACCCTTTAATGTTGTCATACAATGTTACCTCTTGGGAAAAGTTCTATAATTATTAATATACAATATTTTTTACTTACATTTATAATAATTTTACTTTAAATAAGTTTAGTATCATACTTGAATATTTTTAAAGTATTATAAAGTTAAACTTTATTATTTAAAATTTAAAATTGAAACACGAATAATTTTTTCTCGAGTCTGTTAGCAAAGAAGAAATATTTGCATAAAGGGGCATTTTGTAAAATTATAGACGCATAAAACGCTTAATACATATTTTTAGACAGAAAAGAAACTTTATTCTTAAACGCTACATAAGAATGTTTACATTACTGAATAATTTTACAAAATGCCCCTCTGTGCAAACATTTTTAATTTTTGCTTTTTTTTATAAATTTAAAATGTAGTTTAAATTTAATAAATTTTTTAATAAAATTTAAAATAAATTTTTATTATGTTCAAAAAAGAATTATTTTTTGATAAATTAATTACTGCCAAATTTATACTGGACTGACATTCAGCGATGATAATTTACAAATTTTCGTCCAGAGAAAATATAAAATTCAGATGAAAATACGAAGTCAAGATTAAGTTTATTTTATTCTCTCTAAGAGAAAATAAATTAAATTACAAATTAGGTGATAATATTAATGTAAAATTGCGAAAATTTAATTTTTGAGACACCAGCAGAGTGGAATGCACATTTTCTAGATAGAAACGTCCGTCATCAGCACTTTTCGTATCTGATGATGTTATAAGCATCATCTATTTAACCAACCAAACTCGGATAAAGGAATACGAGATAACTGTATTCAATCATCAATCGTCAGTTGGTGAGAACGAAGTCTACTACTACCTAAAGCTTCCCTCTTGTTTAATATTTTTACTTTTAATATTTACCACCTTAGAATTATTGTTGCCTTTTTGTTTATTTGTTTTTCTTCCAACATTCTAGCTAGCTGAGGCAGTGCCCCATAATTGAATCCCATAACACCAAATTGGTTTATCGACTTATACAGTTTAGTTGGACTGCTTTTAACGTCATTTGTGTTAACTTGGATTCTATGTGGCTTTTCCAAGTAAGGCGATGATCAAGATATATACCGAGGTATTTGCCGTATGAAAGCTGAGTTATTAGTTGGTTATTTATGCGAATAGGGGGTATGAAGCCCTACGCAGTGTGATATATAAGTAATTATTGTTAGTTCAAATATATTGACGATACAATAAATGAAATATGAAACAAACAAAAATTAATAATAAAATTATTGTAAATTGCCCTTAGCTAAAGTTAGGATTTTGTTGGAGCGGTAAGTAGTTTTTCGTTATAATAATGAGGATAATGCTCATTGCTATAAATTGTCCTTATAATACGTAAAGTTAAAAGTGGTTTTTAGCTTACTTTTAATAACGAAAAACTATTTATCGCTCCAACAAAATCCTAACTTTAGCTAAAGGCAAGTTATAATAATGGGCTTTAATGTGTTACATAATGTTTGTCAAAGTAGGTAACTGCCTTAATTGTGACTAAAATCAACATTTGTGCATCGGTTTTCATCATTTATGGCTTATTTTATTCCTAGTATACCTAGCTTTCTGAATAAGGACAAAAATGTAAAATATTTGCCGATTTAAGTTTTTTACGAGTTTTTGAAAAAAAAAAAAATAAATAATTTAATTAAAAATATTTATTTTCGCCACCAATTTAAAACGAAAAAAAAAAACTTATATAAAGTTGACTTAAATGTATTTCTATGCCGCATCTTTTGCTGTTTCAATTATTAAAATCAAACAATCCGTTAAAGAGTTATTTTGAAATAAGTTAGCGTGGTCGCCTTCTTTAGGGGATAATATTAGCCATGCCCATAAAAAATTTTTACGTGATACGCGAACACTTAAAGCGGATTTGAATTTAAAGAGCTGAGATCATTATATTTCACATATTTATGTTCACGGAAAATTTTTTTTGCATACCGTGTTAATGGCTTCGTTCTCTAGTTTACATTGAAGAACACTAGACGCGTAAGCGTTAACTAATTTTAAACATAAAGTATACGCTCCGTATGATAACATCTTTCTAGAAGTAAAAATAGTAATAATTATTTTGGAAATTAAAATTATCTTTACATTAGTTTCATCATATTTAATAGTGTGCTATTAAGCCATTTTATTTTATAATAAATCTACTTAAATTGATTTTTATTGAGAAAGTTAATTTAAAATCAATTCAATTAGTTCGTAATAATGTAGATTAATACCACATTATTAAATTCAAGTAAAATTATAAAAATGTTAATATTTTATAATGTGAAGTGAATGCTAAAAAAAAAAACAAATAGCAGGCCTTTGACGTTAAAAACATTATAAAACTAGATTAAAAATAATTAATTATAAAAATTTGTGACACATGCTAATCAAGTGGGAAGTGTACCGTAAGTAAGTGGCTAATATCTCTTTATTTGTAGCAAAATAAACATAAAAAAATAATTTTCCATACTGAAAATGAAATAAATTCATTTATTTTTTCAAAAAATATTTTTGAAATAATTTCGCGAAAAAAATGTTAAAACGATACACTTTAATAGCGAGTTACAGGCCTTGAATACTAAAATTTATAATTAGTCGAGATTTTTGTGTTAACTAAAAAAATTGAAGTGAAACAATTTTATATGCTTATACTTGCAGAAATATCTGTTGTTTAAATTATTTCCTTATCACTAACTATCTGGTTTTTAATACTACAAAAATATTTAGTTTTATGAAAAAGCTTCTATTGGTCAAATAATTAGTATAAAGCTTGGAAAAATAGTTTTAAAAGTTTTCTTGGACCACTATTTAAATTAGGATATTATTGTTTAAAATTAAAAATTTATTTTTATATTTAAATACCTTTATTTATAACAAATAAAACTTGACTTCTAGATCAAAGTTTTCATAAAATATTTGTTTCAAAAAAGTTTCAAATGTATTTCATTTATTTTTCGATTAGTTCATAGTGCACCGAATTTACAAATAAACTGAACATTAAAAAATTACGTCAATAACAATATGGCAGTAACAACCAACACACATTCATCAGGTAACCTCACTACGAAGGGGAAATATTAAGATGAAAATTTAAACATTTTTTTTATATGGAGTTTGTTAGTTCAACTTCCTTTTAAGGGGAAAAATTGTAAGTTTAACTGTCAAAATCCATATAAAAAATTGATAATTTTCGCCTTAACATTTCCCCTCCTTAGTGAGGCTACCTGATTAATTTGCCTTGGTAACAACTTTGTGAGAATATCAAATCACTTTCGCAACATTTTGAAGAGTGAAAATATTAATATTTACTTTACTGCTTGCATTCATATACTATACAAGTATTTATATTATTTTTGTTTTTATTTTTCTACAAAAATTATAGTAAAAAAATTATGTAAGATGTAGTATCAAAATGTACACATATTTCCGATAAAATTAATTTTATATAAGGGTCCTCAAATCTGACTTAAACAATAAATTTCTGAGAATCCATGCTTTCATTAACGCATACATATATAAATTCATATGTGTATAAACTACAGTATGTGTAAATTTGTTTTCTAATTATGTTAACTTAAAATTAGCCGATAAAATTATATAACACACATTAAACTGTAATCACAAATAACCAGTCTAGATGATGACAAATGCCATAAACAATTTATTGTTGGTCTTTATGTCTCTGTTTACAAATGGGTGTTTGAGTGTGAGTTATATTATTAGAACAAAAAATTACACATTTGTATTGCAGTGTAAAACCGACAGTTTAAATTAGAAACACAACAACAAAATCGAGAAATTAAGTATGTTTTGAATGAATATTTTATTAAGCTTTAATTGTTTTTTGGTAAATTTCTGCTAATGAAATTTATTTTATAAATATTTCGTGAAAGAATCATGAAATTTTGTAAAAAAAAAATGTAATAATCCAAATCATTACTATGGAGAAAACATATCCAGATAGCTATTTCTCTAATGCTTAACTAGCTCATCAATGGATTTTTCCCAAATTTTCTAAATAAAAATCCAGATTCTTATGGAAATATACACTGGTGAGCTAGTTAAGCACTAGAGAAATAGCTATCGGGATATGCTTTTCCATTGCAATCATTTCGATTATTATATTTTTTTCATGAAATATTTATAAAATAAATTTCAGTAGTAAGAACTATGCTCAAATAAAGATAAATTATATTGAATTATTAATATCCAATTAACATTTTTTAAAACTCATTCACAAATCAAGTAACTATTAAGTTATGATACAATTCCACTGTACTTTTGCGTGTTATACTTCATTATTATTACTTATTTATTAAATGTTACAGTAGAATTACTAATTGTAGTCTAGCTTAATTTACCAAGCATAGTAAAGAAGATCTTTACTCGTTGTAGTGAAACACGCAGTGCGAACCCATAACCCCTGACTGATGGGTTACTATACTAACTACTAACTTACCGAGGCACCCCTGTTGCATATAAGATCATAAATGTAAGTAGTATCAAATTTCCAATAAGTTCGAAGTTTCAGGATTAGTTTTACTAAGATTATTTCTGATTTCATGAGAACACACTAAATTTTTTAATTAATTTATTAGAATGTTACTAACCCAAATTATTATAAATTTAAAAATTGATTGTTGTGTGGGAAAGCGATTCTATATGGCCATTTCGCTAATTACTTAATATCGCTCATCATTTTAAATTAACAAAAATACCTTTAAATTAAAAAATTTCCTTGACTATATAATTATTAGGCCAAAGCAATTTAATATAAATCCAGTTATCAAATCCTAAACAAACACAACAACAATCAACAGTAAAATTACACAGTGCAACACGGAAAAAACCACATACGGACACCACTACGTGATAAAAGACCAAAAAAAAAAAAGACCCCTGTCTCCCAGTTTTGCCCAAAGTCCTCCAGGTTTTTTTTATGGGCCCTCAAATATGTGGAGCCTCGATGTCATTTTTGCAAAAAATGATCATTTACTCAAGCTCATATTTTGCACACTGTTTGCAATTTTGATATACTCTCTGAGGCAAGATCTCAATAAACAACTTTCTAGAACATATGAACTTCGTAGGAATGATTCTTAACACCGTTTAGGTATCGCTTAGGTAGCCGCAAAAGTGAAAAATTTCCCGAAAATTTTTAAATTCATATAGTTCTAGAAAGTTGTTTATTGGGATCTTAGGTTCATTTTTGTAGTTGATTGTTTCCACGAATTTTGAACGGTTTGCTATCTATGGACCTAAATATGGGAAAAAAGGTTAAAAAAATAGAATTTTTTAAAGTTTTTTTGCGATTTTGACCTTGAAGATGAAGTTTTTTTGATTTTATGTGTTAACAATTTTTGTTCTTTATGACAAGGGCTACAACTTTGCCTCAGAGAGTATATCAAAATTTCAAACGGTTTGCAAAATATGAGCTTGAGTAAATGATCATTTTTTGCAAAAATGACATCGAGGCTCCACATATTTGAGGGCCCATAATAAAAAACCTGGAGGACTTTGGGCAAAACTGGGAGACAGGGGTCTTTTTTTTTGGTCTTTTATCACGTAGTGGTGTCCGTATATGGTTATTTTGCCATGACTTAAAAAATTACACAGTGTGCTATATTTTCTTACTTTATTACAACACTGATTGGTTTATTGCAGCTCTAACTGTATTTGTAAGAAATAAAAATATACAGCGCAAAATTTGTAAAAGTTTATTTTTTTTTTTTAATTATACAAGCTTTAATAGATTTTTTTTGCTATAAAACGTTACCATTCTAATAACAATGTGCTTGTATTTGTTTTTGTACTTCTAATCTAAATATGTTTGCGTTAATTTAATATAGTAACTAAAGTGACACTTTTCACTTATAGTGTTGCTTGTAAATGACTGCTTGTCAGTAAGGTAAATAATCTTAATTCTAGGCCTAATTGTACTCTAAAATGTAAAAGTAAAATGTTTTAATTAATTTTCTTTAAGGATAATTAAACATAAAAAATTTTATTTCCGAACAAACAAATTATCGAAAAAATAAAGGAATAATTCACAAAATAATACTTTATTTTATTTAGAGTGAAATAATTAGATTTATAAAAAAAAGAAGGCTATTAGTAAAATAAATGTTTTGATTAAGCCAAGATCGCTAACAGTATAAAAATAAATTGAAATAGAATTTGAAACATCTGATGATAAAGGATAGAGTCTGGAATATTAATGATTTTTTATCGAAATTTAGACACCAAGCTAACTGCGTAATTAGACATATTTTGTATACACCATCTCAGACACCAGTCTATCTCACACCTAATCAAGCACGTAAGCTTGTGCTAACAAATGGAAAGAACATGCGAACAGCCTTTTTTTATTGACGTGCTAAAATAACTTTAATGCTCTGTCGTCTTTAATTAGTAATTGCTGCCCAAGATGGACCAAATAAAAAGTGAAAGTTAAATTCTTTTTGTCAATATAAACATTTTTGGTATAACATTTATTTTTTGCTGTAAGTATATATGTAGCTGTGTTTTTTTTGTGCGCGGCACAACCACCTTGCGCAACTAGTGAATGAGCCAACGCATATTTCGTGTGTTGAAGGGCACCATAATAATACTCTCGATCTTTTTTTAACTTCGCACCCTCAAAAGTACGAAGTAAACGTTAATGCACCTCTAGGTAACTCGGATCACTGCACCATATCCGCCTCCTTTTCGGTTTCCGAACTTCGAAGCGTTTCAAAAGCAGCCACGAAACGATTAAAATACGTATACGATAAGGCTCGTTGGGCTGAGCTCAACGATTTTTTCCGGCATTTTAATTGGAAACTTTGTTTCCTAGACAGTAACACTGATGCCATGGCGGAAATGGTTGTAAACATAATTTTGATAGGAATGAAAGCTTTTATTCCATCAAAGCAAATTTCGATTAAACCTAGAATGAAATCCTGGTTTAATCAGACGTGCAAAAATGCAGTCAGATTCAGAGAGGAAGCATTCAGTGCCTGGCGTAAAAATAAAAACGCAGACACTGATTCGCTACGCAAAAGAGCGAGATCTTCGTGTGCCAAAGTACTTAGGCGTGAAAAGTTCTTTCTGCCCCTCGGGGTAGTAAGAGCTTTTGGTCATTTGTCAAAAGAGTAAAGGATAATGCTAGTTCCTCAATTCCGACGCTTTTGAAATATGATCAAATATTCACTGACCCGGCTGACAAAGCTAACCTTCTGGCTGGTCAATTTGCAAGAAATTCATACTTACCGGAAAGCAATCAGCCACTACCCGTGCTTGATAGAGTATCAGTAACTACGCCTAAGATATTCTTTCGAGCACGTGCAGTTAAAAAGGTCTTAGCAGATCTTAATATCAACAAGTCTTCGGGGCTGGATGGCATTCCAGCACTGGTCTTGAAACAGTGCTCTTCGACGCTAGCACGTTCATTAGCGACTCTTTTCAGCACCTTGTATCATACTGGTGAGTTTCCAATGTGCTGGAAGTTAGCTAATGTAACGCCAATCCCCAAAAAAGGAGAGGCAAACAACCCTGAAAATTACCGCCCAATTGCAGTCTGTTCTACTCTTTCTAAGGTAATGGAAAGTATGCTAAATTTTCATATTGTCAAGTATCTGGAGTCCAACATCTTACTAAGCGACCGCCAGTATGGTTTTCGTAGGGGGCGCTCTACAGGGGACTTGCTGGCCTTCCTTTCGGAAAAATGGTGTCAATCCATTCACCATTTCGGCGAAAGTAAGGTGGTGGCTCTAGATATCTCCAAGGCCTTTGATAGAGTGTGGCATGTTGCACTCCTGTCAAAACTTATTGCTTTTGGTGTCGGTGATATCTTTTCTCGATTTATATCGAGCTTTCTCAGGGATCGCACTATACGAGTTGTTATGGATGGGATTTCATCAAACGAGTTCAAGATTAATTCAGGGGTACCGCAAGGCTCTGTTCTTTCTCCTACCCTGTTTCTTATTTTTCTAAATGACCTTCTCTGTCAAACTTCCAACCCTATCTACTCTTTTGCAGATGATAGCAGCATTTGCCATTCGTATTCATTCTGCAGACGGCCGAGCCTTTTAGAGATTGGGGCCAAGCGGCGAAACATGAATGATACGCTCAATCACGATCTCTTTTGCAAAATGCAAAATGCAAAATGTTTGAAAAAAAGTCATATTCATACTAAACACGTCTAGTTCGAAATTATTCTTAAATGAACAAATAAGAAGTAAAAAATCAGTAAAAAATTTAAGATTTTAATAGAATTTAATTTTAGTCGATTTGTCGATTAACCGATATAATTTTTTCGAGTTATTTTTTAATCGAAATTTGCAATTTTTTTTACTCGAACGATTAATTAAAATTTTAGGGCTAATCGAGCGGTTATTAATCGAGTGGATACTCTATTAGGTACTCAATAGTACTGTTTACTTCCGCTTAGTCCAATTGTTTCTAAAAATAATACCCCCAAAGCATCGATTAACTACTAATATTGACTACTCAATACCCAAAACTCAACACTTTGCCAGCACTACTGTACAATGCGCCACTTGCCACTTAATGTAATTAATTTATAAGATGCTTTTGAAATTTGTAGTAGAAATATTTTTACAACAAGCATCAACTTCTTTCTAAACACTCATCTGTTTTTATTTAAAAAAAAATATTGCGAAATTATTTCGTAGCTGAAGCTGAAGGCTTTGAACAAAAGGTCAGTAATCAAAATATAAATATTAACTAATTTTTCTTACCTAATTTATATTTAGATAATAGTTTATATTTGAAGCTTTATTTACTAAACGACTTGTGATATAAAATTGATACAATTCCACTAACGAAATAAAATTCTAATCAAGCAATTGATTTTTTTCTTTTTCTTTTTATTTATAATGAATTTACCATTAAATCATTTTTGCTTATTTTTCTTTTTAAGTTTATCTTCTAAGCTTTTCTTTCCATATTTGCTGTCAATTGGATTTTATTATTTTATTTGTTTATTCGTTACTCCTTTGGCAGGTTAAATGGACACGTCTCACTAGATTTAGTTAAACGAAAAAAAGAAACCAAACAAAACAAAACAAATAAAAACAGGCAGCTAAGAAATAAGAAATCAGGTCATACATCAAACTCACATCTATCTACAAGTTTATAGAACTATTTTTTCTTAGCAAGAATACATTGAATATTCGAGTGAATATTTTCTTAAGTGCTTTTGTAGCAGAAAAAAGAAGGAATTAGTTTTTATTTGAAAAATAAGAATAGACATTTTAAGTGTGCTTTCTATAACAGTAAAATCACAATTGGCTTTAAGTTGAGTTGCCTAGAATTTAACTAGTATTATGCTTTCTAATTTATGAGTAAAATATGTATAGTTGCTTTAAATTCATAAAACTAAATTTTGTAAAACTATAAATTTAATAATAGTTAAGCTCTGTACAGACCTAACATTGTGCTGACACACGATTGTCACATATTTGTCATTATCATTGTTAGTTTGAAGTCAGACAATCGTTTTTCCTACAACATTGCGAGATAACAAGTGTAAGTTCGCACGATTCTTAGATGTTTTCTGTATATTTTTCTGACAATATTGTAAGATCTGACAACCGTCTGTGCTGAGCTTTAATATATTAGCATAAACTCTTATATTATATGGATTGTTATATACTAACATAACATAGAACTTCCGAATAAAATTAAAAGGTTAATGACAGACGACGCAAATTTTTCCCATACAATAAACTGATTTGGGTTGTAATGCATATTTGCATCATAATGACCAATAACAAGGTTGTAATCTTAATACAAATTTTGTTAAATTAAATAAAAGTAAAGGCTAAATTAACTGAAATTATTACATAATTTTTATTTAATTAAAACAAAAAAATTGAGTGGAGTGTAGTGTAGGCACTCAACTTTACCACACCCAATGTAAACATATATTTTTATGGATATATTACATAAAGAATAAAGGTATAAGGGATTTAGGAATTGAAAAATTAATGATTTTCGGTTTGGAGTGTTAAGTAAACTACCCCTTGCCCCTTCCCGATTATGCCCAAAATTTATACAGCTCATCATCTCCATAAACCAAAGGCACTTACTGAATTTTATTTTGATATGTCATCCGGTATGACCTGTAGACCGTTTACAAAATTTGGGAGTAAGTAAACTACCCCTTGCCCCTTCCCGATTATGCCCAAAATTTATGCAGCTGTTCGCCTCCATAAACCACAGGCACATACTGAATTTCGTTTAATATATTATACGGTATGACCTGTAGACCGTTCACAAAATTTTGGGGGTAAGGAAACTACCCATTGGCCCATCCCGATTATGCCCAAAAACTATACTGCTCTTCACCACCATATACCAAAGCCACATGCTAAATTTCATTTTGATATGTCACACCGTATGACCTTTACAAACTCCACAAAAATAGTGGCATACACAATGCCTAAATGGCTTAATGAAAATAAGTTTGGCAGAGTACATGTGGTAGCTTATAATCACTGTTGGCGAAAGGGGTTCGAAAAGGGACCTATTAGGGAAGATTTCTGCTTCGTTTCTTCCCCAACATTAATAACAATGTAATGTGCCTGTAGGAACCTTTTTATTTACAACTTGATTTTGTAATTATTATAAATATTTTTAATGATATAATTTGTATGGATTTATATATATTTTTGTATTATCAATAATTTCTTATTTTTGATTATTAAAAAATTTTGTTTGTTAGTTAAATAAACTTTAAAAATTTTGCTACAATAGCCGCTACAATTGGCGATCCTGCTTTAATAATTGTGCAAGAGACATTGTTGTCAAGATCAATTACATTTGGAGAATTGAGATAGTAAATCCATTTTCAAAGCTGTATTGAATTTTTAAAGAATGTTCAAGGAAAACGAATTTTCTGAATTATAAAAAAATTCTAAAGATTATCCGAAGAAGCAGACAGAAATTCAAAAATTTAAGATTTTGACCGCAGCTGCAAAGAATACCTAAAAATTGTAAGGATTTTCCAAAAAAAAGCTCAAGAGAATGCTGGAAGTTGGAAAGGTGTTCTCAGATATGAAATTTTTGTCAAGTAACTATGAATTAGTTTAATTAGTTATATAATTTATGTATATAAAGAAATGATATAGTGATACTCTACTCTATACATTATTTTACATTATAAGTATTAGTTATTAGGCTTTGTTAATTATTATATTGTATTGAACTACTCTTCCGAAAATGTTGCCCTCACCTATTCGTTAGCCGCTACAGTGCCTTTATTCAGTTTGAAGAAATTTACTTTAGTAATAATTTAATTAAGTTTACTAATTTCATTTTACTAAAATAAATTAATATAATTTTTTCTATTCTACATGCCTTTAATAAAATTAGAAAAAAAACCTCAAAAATAAATGAAAACTTAGTGAAATCAACGCCCATTGCCATTTTTTGCGATTTTTTGAAAATTTTATCTTTTCATGTTTTTTCTTATCTTGGATAGGTAAATACGAATAAGAAACCCCTGTATATTCATAAAATGTTTTGGTTTTTAATAACTGAAGATGTTTTTTATTTAAATCATTACATCTAACACTGTTATTACCTGTACAAAAAACAATTTAAATATCAAAAAAAGAGATATAGACGTAGATGCCCTTTCTTTCGGACTACTTTACATGCCAGAATTTGCCTATTTGAGAGCATATTACACCTGTCATATAAACTGTCAGTGAAATAATGGCAAATAAAATCTGATGCGGACAAAGCCATTGTTAAAGCGACGAAAAAAAATATTCAAGAAAAATTTAGAAGTGAATTAGGTCTAATAGTGGGTGTTTGGAAACACCAACGATGGTAACACTAGCAGAAGATTTTTTTCCAATCCTGAATTAGCTGCAGAAATAACTATACCTAACGCTGAAGAGGATTCAGATTCGGAAGAGGTCTTTGAAGAATTCGACGAAGAAGAACCATGGCACTCATCATCATCTCAGTGCAAAGGAGAAGTTGTTTGTACTATAAAGTAACAAATTACAAAAATATTTTTTTAATAATATTCTTGCGAGGCGGGTTGGTTGAATATTTTTAGGAAATTGGCAAAAAAATAAATTTCTTTTTTTTTTCACAGGGACATTTTTGGGGTGGGATTGGAGGAATACCTCCCTGGTTTAGCCATAAAAATGGCATTTAAGAATCTCTTGACCTTGACCTTAAAAGTTGTAATTGCTAAACAAAATGACGGGAAAATAAAAAAAAAACTTGCATTTTTCAGAGGTAGGATTAGTTCTTCCAAGGGGATCTTTTTTCTCCTTGATCCGATTTTTCCTATTTTATAGCATTGACAGCCAATGACCAAAACAGATTTTTCTGCAAAGCTTCATTAACCTAGGGGCACTCAGTACATTTTTAGATCCAATATAAGCTAAAAAAAAATAATGTCCGGATATATTGGCAAAATACCCCTATGTGCGACGTGTAATTACTGTTTTAAATTTTTTTTGTTAATTTAATAGGATTTTATTAAACTTTTAAGTAATTTTTTTACAAAATAACAGATTTTATTAAAATATCTTTATATCAAAAGAAATTCCGTTAATTTGAATAAATAACTTATAGATTTGAATAAAAATTAAGTTGATTAAGCTATTTTTGTCGTTGAGGTTTTACTAATTTGTTCGTCCATATTACTTCCAAAATTTTGCTCAGTGTTCATTCTATATGAGTAAAAATGTAGATGTGGGTGTACATCTCTCCTGTCAGAATTGATCTACCCTTTGCAAGTAAAGCAAGACAAACGAATTTATTATTTAATTCACCACGAGAATTATTTTAGTTTTTTTTTTTTATTTTTGCCTAAATTAGTCACTCAAAGTAAAGTAATTTGCCAGAAATAACATTTTTATTGCAGTTTCGTTCTTTTATTTGCTTTAGTTGTTTCATTTATTTTAGTTTCATATCATGTTCTATGGACATTGTTTATTTGTAGGTGTATTGTTTCAGCAAAGTACTTTCAACACGACAACTTAAATACCATTTGAACGAACTATTTATTGTTGTATGGATATGTGTTGTTATTATTATTATTATATAAAACATTGCCACGCCAGATGTGGACTGAAACCATTTAAAAAAGCCCAATCAAAAAACTTGAAAAATTCCACGTGCCGCAAATTAACTGTCATGTCATAATGTGTTAGAAATATTTTTGTTAGAAATTAAAAATAAACTCCGTTTTAACGAAAAGTTTATTTTAATGTGTAAAATTTATATTAAGTTAGAAAACTCAATAAAAAAAATTAATAATCTTATTAATTTTCTTAAAATTAATAATCTTATTAATTTTTTAATTCCCTTATGATGAACTATTGTAAATGCTTCACTACTTGCTTTTCTGAGTAAGAAAATTTTAACATTTCTTACTCAAGTACTGATTTAACTTATGTTATTCCTTACACATCTACACATAAGTACCTTTGGTTACTTTGTTTTTTTTACATTCTTTTATTGCCTTTTTAACTTCAAAAGTACTTTAATATATTTAGAGGTAGTGTTAAAGTACTTCATGAAATGCACAAATTGCTAAAACCATTGGCGGCATATTGTGTTTGTTAAACAAATAAATCAACAAATGGTCATTCTTAAACAAACAAAATTCTTTCTGCACTCAATCACACATGCCCACATAACTCAACAAATAAATGGAAATATTGAAACGTTTTACTTCTTGCACACATTACACTATTTTGTTTTTACTGAACTTAAGTATGTGAGTTTTTAAAGGGCAAAAATCAATTTGTAAATATTTCAAGTGTTGCTTGAAATATATAAAATCTTTGAGAAATAATACTTATTCTGGAGATTGGTGAAATCGAAGTCAGTGTATGTTAGGAGTTCAAGTTTTCTATTAAAAAGTTCAATGTATAGCAAATGAGGTTTATAGTGTAAGGGGATAGTAAAGGGGATAGACAGCTACAGTTATAAGTTTTTACAAAAAATAAAAAACTTTCTTAATTTTTTTTTGTACTTAAAAAAAATGATTAAACCGCCCAGCCAGTAAAATATTTCGACATTGTCTGAATCAGATAATTCTGACAAACTTCTGACTTAATTTTCCGATATTTCGCATCGATTTCTGTCAGGCGAGTCTGGGAAATTTGATTAACAATATGTCTAATCTAATCGCTATCTGATAGATTTCTTATAAAGCGTGATTAAATTTTAAGGGCCGATGTCGATTTTGAATAAAACACAAATTATTTAGGAAAATTTTGTCATTTTATTTTATTTTGATAATATTGGTATGGTTTAATTATGCATGGAACAAAATACCGGCCAAATGGCCGCCGGCATACCACCATTCGATGCTCCAAATTAAGGTTCGATGCCGTTAATGTGCCGAATTATCTCATCCTTTAGCTCTTGAATTGTTGCTGGCTTATCGACGTAAGGTTTTTTTTCAAATAACCCCAAAGAAAAAAGTCCAACGGTGTCAAATCCCATGATCTTGGCGGCCAATTGACATCGACACAATGCGAGATAACACTGCCATTGAATTTATCGCTCAAAAGCTGTGTTAGCTGTGTGGCACCGTCCTGTTGAAACCACATATCGTCCACATCCGTATCTTCCAAATCGGGTCATAAATAGTTCGTTATTATCTCGATAGCGAACACCATTCACATTTACTGCCTGACCGGCCTCATTTTATTAAAAATACGGCTAGATGATGCCGCCAGCCCATAAACCACACCAAACAGTCACTCTTGGGTGGTGGATTGGTTTTTCGACAATCACTCTGGGATTATCATTCGCCCAAATGCGGCAATTCTTCTTATTGACGAATCCACTGAGGTGAAAATGTGCCTCATCACTAAAGGCCCCCAACCAAAAAAATTAATAAAATGAAAATGCATTGGTTTTCCTAAATATTTAGCAAAGTGACACAAATCTACATTATTGAAAGCTGGTATACTACTGTTTTAAAATGTTTACATGTTTTGTTCTCTTTGTGAGATTCTGGTTAAGATTATGTATGTGCTCACAGACCATTAGGGGTTTGCATGGGCGCTCTTGCTCATCACTGAAGAGGATTTTCTTCGAAAATTGATAATCCCCTGTTGCCATTTCTTGCCACCATTCTTACCACCGACGACGTTTGGAATGATCAAGACCCTTTAACTCTTGAGTTAATTGTACCTTTTAAGCTTGTAAATGCAAGTCGTTATGCATTAACGAAAAGGGTGAGAGGTGCAATTATTGGTCACGACGACGAGTTGAGGTTGACGGCTCTTCAGCCACAATATCGCGAACATCAGCAATATTTTCTGCAGTCCGAGCTGTACGAGCATGCACTGTTGTTTTCACATCTCCTATAAACCCGGTTTGCTCACATTTTTGCACGATTTTTCCGATTTTACGCACATTTGGACGATTAAATTGACCGAAAAATCACAAAGTGCACGATATGCATTTTGACTGGAACGCCCATTTTCATAATAAGTTTGAATAAGTTTAACGCGTTGCGAGATGTGTATCATTCCATGGTTCAAATTGAGTTAGTCTGAAATTATGAAATTTTAAACTAAAAGCAGAAAAAAACTTGACGATTAGGTGCGATTCACACTCAACATTGGCCCTTAAAATTTAACCAGCCGATAGATTGAATTTAGTTATTTGCATTGCAAAATATCGATAAAACATACGACTACTGATTGTATCGTAAAATAAAGTTTTCATTTGATATCATAAAATATTTTTTGCTATTTTACTATCTACTATGCAATACATAAATAACGAGTGATTTTTTAAGAGCTTGAGAAATTTTATTTAAAAAAAAACGCATAAAATTTGCAAAATCTCATCGGTTCTTTATTTGAAACGTTAGATTGGTCCATGACATTTACTTTTTGAAGATAATTTCATTTAAATGTTGACCGCGGCTGCGTCTTAGGTGGTCCATTCGGAAAGTCCAATTTTGGGCAACTTTTTCGAGCATTTCGGCCGGAATAGCCCGAATTTCTTCGGAAATGTTGTCTTCCAAAGCTGGAGTAGTTGCTGGCTTATTTCTGTAGACTTTAGACTTGACGTAGCCCCACAAAAAATAGTCTTAAGGCGTCAAATCGCATGATCTTGGTGGCCAACTTACCGGTCCATTTCTTGAGATGAATTGTTCTCCGAAGTTTTCCCTTAAAATGGCCATAGAATCGCGAGCTGTGTGGCATGTAGCGCCATCTTGTTGAAACCACATGTCAACCAAGTTCAGTTGTTCCATTTTTGGCAACAAAAAGTTTGTTAGCATCGAACGATAGCGATCGCCATTCACCGTAACGTTGCGTCCAACAGCATCTTTGAAAAAATACGGTCCAATGATTCCACACCAAACAGTGCATTTTTCGGGATGCATGGGCAGTTCTTGAACGGCTTCTGGTTGCTCTTCACTCCAAATGCGGCAATTTTGCTTATTTACGTAGCCATTCAACCAGAAATGAGCCTCATCGCTGAACAAAATTTGTCACATTTGAACATTTCGAACCGAACACTGATTTTGGTAATAAAATTCAATGATTTGCAAGCGTTGCTCGTTAGTAAGTCTATTCATGATGAAATGTCAAAGCATACTGAGCATCTTTCTCTTTGGCACCATGTCTGAAATCTCACGTGATCTGTCAAATACTAATGCATGAAAATCCTAACCTCAAAAAAATCACCCATTACTATTCGGCTTTAATATCATGCCCCTACATCATGACAAACTTAATCAATGAGAATTAAGAATTAAGAATTAAGTACTGTTCACAACAAATTATTAAAACTTAATTTATGAAGTCATTTGAGAAAACATATTTTGAAACAACCTTTGATGCACAAATTACGAGTTATTAAACTAAAGTACACTGTAAAAATATGTATAACGATTAAATATTCAAAAAGAAATTTAAATTGCCCACATTCCTAATGAATAAACACAATGCAATAAAAACGATTTTAATGCTCCAAATGTTTATTTGTTATGCAGCATAAAATTTGTATTTTTCACATGAACTTAAAAACCAAAAACGAAAAAATAAATGCAGACATGTACTTAAGCTGATAAAGTCAACAAAAGATTCTTTAAATTTAAAGCTAAGGATACGCAATCAGCAAGAAAAACATTTATTGCTTATCGCACAAAAAAAAATATAAAATAAAAACACTGATGTTTTTCTTTACATATTATTGATGTTTAAGGGCTATTAAGTATATATTTTCTTTTATATATTTTCTTTAGCTTCTACAATGTAATGGCAATAGCAGCAACTGATGTTGATTGATTTATAAACATTTTTATTTTCTTTATATATTAAATTAAATTAAATATCAAACCATAAGGTATATTAAATTAGTTACCCACAGTGAACAGATGAGACTAAGTGGCAGCAAAATAGCAAAATATATACACACAAAAAAAATTTTAATTATTCATTGTAAATTATTTAGATATTTATTTTACTAGATAGATAGATTGTCTATCTTTCCCATTTATCATTCTGTTACATAAACAACAAATATACGAGTGAGCGTTTATACCATTTCAGTATAATTTACATA
Source organism: Phasia obesa (assembly GCA_949628195.1). Classification (NCBI taxonomy): domain Eukaryota; kingdom Metazoa; phylum Arthropoda; class Insecta; order Diptera; family Tachinidae; genus Phasia; species Phasia obesa. The sequence continues at coordinate 40,611,854 of OX451215.1, forward strand.
ATTTGTATTTTATTTATAAATTGATTTGCTTTTTAGATAATAAAATATTAAAAAATTTTGAACGTAAAAAATTTATTTAAGCCAATTTCTGTATAAAACTCCGCAATAGTTTAGTTCTATGAATTAATTCAAGTTTAAAAAACATATATTGTTAGGTATTGTTTTTGGAGGCAGGTACATCATATACAGTGAAAGAAATATATTAGTCGAAAGTTCAAATTAACACGTTCGCCACTCAGCAATTTTTGGAGCTTTTAATAAAAAATCACAAACAAAAAAAAAAAATATGTCACATATTAGTGACATGAGTTTTCTACACAATTTTCTTAAGAAAAACTGCGTGTCACGTATATGTGTCATACAAAAAGTCACATATAAGTGACATGAGTTTTGCGAAGACTTGGTGTCACATATATGAGACACTAAATGGTTGAATATCTTTTAATAAAACAGAAGTTTCAAAAATCTTTAGGTTCAACATCAATCCAATCCCGTTCATTTGTAACAATTCCACCACTATCAACTTCTATCAATGTTTTCTAAAAAATTATATTTCTCAGACTCTTCACTGTCATTATTTGGAGCAAAACTGCTACCAGAATCTTCAAAATCCACATAACTTTCGCTGGAACTCAAAATAGCTTTAAGAATTTCATCTTCAGATACTAGTTTTTTTCTATGACCTTCTAGCAACCTTTAAATTGTTAATAGCAATAAAAATATTTACACTTGCCTCTATTGCTATTGTGATACAAATGAACTATTCCAAATGTATTTAAAGTAAGTTTTCATATAGATTAGCCCATAGAAAAATTTCGGGGAATACCCCTAAAAGATACGAAATTTTAAAATATCTGCTTAGGATATCCACAAACCGCACCACTCGTATATATTTGATACTTTTCCAAAGACTAAAATAGAAAAGAAAATTACCTCCTACACACTTCTATGAAATTAAAGCTAAATATATTTATATAATAATGCGACACATAGTATATGTGACATGAGTTTTTATGAAAACTTCGACGTCACATATATGTGTGTGACGCTGAGTGGCGAACGTGTTAATTTTGCAAAATCTTGAATGTGAGTCCTTAGATACATATATTTATAGCAATAACCAGGTATAGCAAATAAAATGTTAAAACTGTACCAACATGCTCCAAAATTAAGTTTCCGGTCTAAAGTTATATTTCCCTAATTTTGCTTGTAAATCAATTTTTTTCATATCGAATAAAATAACAGACTTACAGCACTGAAAATCCCCAAATTCTGTAGAATGCAAGAAACAATTTGAAGTTTTTATCTGCGTTCTGGCTCATTACTACGAGGCTGATCTGAATTATACTACATCTATCTAAGGTGGCTTCTTGGAATCCAAGGATACTATGACTTCTAAGCATTTCAAGTTTGACAATTAAGACAACAATTATCTTTGTCATACCTTTGGGGAGATACGCCAATATTGACTGAAGCTTTCTCTCTAGCAAAGCTGTAAATGATACAATCATTTTTGAATCATCATGCAGGGAATTAGCAAATTTTGAATTATTTCTTTTCACACAAAAAACGAATTGCATGAAATTATAGCAAATTCAAATGCATTTGATAAAAATGAATTGTAATTCATTTCAAATTCAAATGAATTTGTCGAATAAATTGCAATTCGTTTTCAATTCATTTTAATTTGAATTGATTTTGAATTAATTCACATGAATTAGAAAAATAATTAGCAGTTCATTACCAACTCACTTGAATTGAATTGATTGAAATTCGAATTGATTTTGCAAGTAAATCTGCAGTAAGCATCACTTGTAAATCATCTAGTAAAGTCCAAAAACAAAAAATTCTTAGATTTAAACTTCTCATGATATCCTCAAATTATAAGGTAGCGGTAGAATAGGAATTAAATTATTAGGTATCGAAATCGAAAATCCTATCTTTTTTCATATTAATTATTTATTGTGTCTTAGTAAGTGCTCAAAAGTTAAAGTAAAAAAAAATTATTAAATTAAAATATATATACTGAAATCCAGCCAGTGCTAGACAAAAAATTGTATGATGACACGGTTGTAGCTATAACTAAATTGGTCACCTCAGTGAAGATCGGCCAAGGGAAGCGATATTCCTAATTCTTTGTCGAACGTAACCATGATCATGCAGGATGTTGCGGGCCAGCGGGTTTGAATGCGTTTTAAGCTTCCTTAGATATGTTGTTGCATGTTTTTATTACTGCCTTAACTATTGGCACATTTAGATCTTTATGGATGTTCGAGTTTGTACTACACCAGGGTGCGGCTGTAATTATTCGTAAAATCTTATTTTGGCGCCTTTGAATTTTTTCTAAATTAGAAGCTGAGGCGGTACACAATAACTGAGAGCCTTAACAAAATATTGTTTTAAAGGTTGAATTATAAGGAAGAAGTTTGCAATCTAAACTTAAGGGTAGAGTTTCTGCCAATGAGCCAATGTATTTACACTGCTTTTAGCTTCATTTGGGGCAATTTTGCTTCTATGTGACTTTTTCAGGTTAAGCGTCTATCTAGATGTAAGTTGAGGTATTTGTTTTGCGGTATGGTCTGGTTATTGATTTGCATAGGAGGTCATGAGTCTCTACGCAGTGTGAAAGTTATGTGAGTACATTTTTGTTCGTTAATTTTTATTCTCCATTTTTTAACTAAAATTCCAAATTATAAATGTGATCTTGTAAGTATTTTAATGCTACTTGGAGTTTTCATGTATGCCAACTGCTAGTTGGCATATCGGATGTATACAGCAAATATAAAACGGGTTCTTAAATACTTCTTTGGGAAACTCCAGCTTTAATTGGTTGATACGAACTTAAAAAAGCTCCTTCTCTAAATATAATATAAGTACGAACAGTTAAGTAATATTTTTAACAGTTTATAAAGGCCTAGTTTACAAGTTAAAGCAAAACTAGAGAACATTTGTAAACTAAACCTGTCCGTTTTGCTTTAACTTGTAAACAAGGCCTTCTTGCCATACTTTATCAAATGCTTGAGAAACATCTATGAGAAGCGCAGAACAATATTTTTTTCCTCGAATGCCTTTTTTATTACATTGCCTGATCTATGCGTTTGTTCAATAGTTAGTTCTGTGCTGACTTCTGAAACCGATTTGAGTGTTTGGAATACAACCTTTTTCCTGGCTTACGTATCATAGTAAATAAGAGAAACCTTCCATTCTGAGGAAAAAAACTCCAGATGTAGAATGGCATTAAAAATAAATAGAATTATTCTAACTGAAAATCCTATCAAAATGGATAAAATTTTGTTTGTCTCAACGTAATATTTTTTGCATTCCCCTGGATCTGCTCTTGAATTTGATTGGTTACAACTCATTTTTGCTTTCATTCATTTAAACTGCAGTTCATTTCTCTAATTCATTTATATGAATTTAAAATCAATGTAATTTAAACGAATTGCAATTCATTTTACAGATTTATTTGAATTGAAAACGAATTGAAATTCATTTCTGCCTTATTCACTTGAATTGATTCCAATTTCAATCAATTCTTTTGTGAGATATAACTGTTAACTATAGAGCCAACCATATATTACTTGTAAAACATATTCTATATTTAGTGGCCTTATATTTATTTTGCCCTTATAGAACATTGTTATAGTTTTTTGTTTATTGTTTTAGCCCCATTTCGTCAATTGAAAATTTATTTTATTTATGTATGTATAATGTAGGATATGAATACGAGTAGCTTTGCATCAATTATATTTCAAACCCAAACTATATGAAATAAAAATTGTATTTTTATTTCAATTTTGCGTGTAAGACTACTATTACCACACATTGTAATAATTTGTAAATAAAAATTTTTATTTCATATAGTTTTAATATCTGCCACAAAAACTAGCACGCTTTGGCATGGCTTTTACTGGAATTAATCTAAAAAAGGCATTTTTATTATTTTTCGAATCAGGTGAAGTTAAATACTTGAGGTAATATTTGTTTACAAAATACTTATACATATGTCTTATAGAACATTTCATCAGCAATTTTAGACTAGTCCTAGTCCTTTTTTGACACTTATGTATAATTAGTTTGACACCTAAACTTTTATTTCCGTTGTCCATAATAAAAAAAAAGATTGTTAATATAATACATAAATTATATAACCTAAATAATATTTTCATTATTTGTACAGCGAAACTGGTAATAAACCAGACAGAAAACTCGCTTAACACAATAAACCACTTATAATCCGCTTATGACTTAGATGTAATTGGCTTAATATTTTCCATACAATGTGGCTGATGAAACGCGATGCCAAAAGACAAGATTGACATTTTTGATCTTTTTCGGAAAACAAAGATGCTGTAAGTGACAAGCATGGGAGAGACTTCATCAAGATATAATACCAATGAAAATGATGTTAGTGGAGACAAAATCTTGAATTGTTCGTTTTATGTTTCATGCTAAAGGAACAACAGTTTAATTTTCAATTTTATTACAAAAATAATATAAGGCGCTGACAGACGGACAGACATTGTAGCGAAAACAATAGGGTTACGATTTTACCCTTTGGGTACGGAACCCTAAAAATGATATCAATTATAAGTAAATAGATAAGTAACAGATAGTTATTGTACAAACATCATTATTTTTAACAGTTTCGTATTAATAATTATTCATTATGCATTAGTAACATTTAGTAATTTCTTCATGTAATTTAACTGTTGCTTTTGTAACGGTTTTGTAAATATATCATCTAACTGTACTGACGTTGACATACAGTAGGGAGCAGAAATGAGTACATGTTTGTATTTTCTGGATTTGTAAGGACACAAAAATAGTTATGATGAAGCATACATATGAAAGTTGTAGTCAAGCTTAAGTTTATTCTCTCTAAGAAATAATTTTTATTAAACATTAAAGAAAATATTAAAGAAAAAATGGGAAATTAAATTTTTTAGACACCAGCAGAGCGGAATGCACATGTATAATTTCATCTGGACATTTTTGACACTTCAGTTGCATACGCGGCCACAATTTTTTTTTTTCGTTTTTAAGACAACACTACCTCTGCGAAGCTTTTGCTTGTCTGCAGAAAACACTCACTCTTTGGTGGGAATCGAACCAGCGCGGTAATCTATCAGCCTGGAGGATAGATTAGTGCGCTACCAATTAGTCTATCGAGGCACTCGATTAAGCAAGGTGGAGCTCTTCGATATTTCCCGATCGTCTTGTTACAATTGACCACAAATATTAGACTGATATCGGCGCAATTTGGACTCATCTGACCATATTACGCTCTTCCGGACATTAACAGCCCAATCTTTCTGATTCATGGCGAATCGTAAACGTGCAGAAACAATGTAGGTTTAGTTTTCTTGCTGCCCTTCATCCAACATTTTTATTTATTGCTATGGTAGCTTCCGTTGGCGTTAAAGACTTGTTAGCACTTATTTTTCTCATCAAAAGGCGTGAAGAGCTAAACTTCGCCGCTTTATCATTCTAATAACCACTGATTGACTTGAATTAGCTATTGTACATGATGAAGAGTCTTCCATTGTAATATTTACAACCGAATTTTTCACGGGTCGCCATAGTTTCTTAATTGTTTTAAAAAATATTAACTTTTTGTTTTAAATTAAATAGCAATACTTTTTGGTACCTGAAGTTATTCAAATACAATTTAAAACTAAGGTGTTTATTAACAAAACTCAAGATTATAGTAACAAGAACGAAAACTGAATTTAAAATAATGGTGTATTTGAAAATTTTCTGCTAATTTAGTTGAGAGCAAGTATAAGCAAAATTGAGTACATATGTGTTGTTGTATTGTTATTTAATTTTCTCTCATTGCTTAGTGTTTTTTAATTTCTTTTAGGAGCAGTTTTATTAGGAACTAAATAATAAAGAACACAAAAAAAGGAAATCTGAAAATCTTTTCATTATTACTATTAAACAACCATGTACTTACATCTGCTTCCTACTGTACATTGCAACAGAAATCCTTTTCTTTAGCAAACTTCGAAAATAAAATGAAATTTTATTTCTTTGTGCTTAGTTCGCTAGTGAAGCTATGCATTTTTGAAAAGTATAACGTCACCTTGATTATCTAAATTCAAAATAGGAACTTTTGTGCTATTTCCCAATAAATTATGTAATAACCGCTGTTCCCTAATCAGTTCCTTTACGCATTCACATGAGGCCATGTACTCTGCTTTTGTAGTTGATAGGATTATTGTCTGCTGCTTTCTTGGCATAGATGAAATTGTACCAGCTGACAGCATTAAAACGTACCCGCTAGGCATTTCCAATATAATCGGAACCAAAATAACAATCAACATTAAGGGATCAGTTTTGGTTAAAATAATTCCTTTATCTATAGTCCCTCCAAAGTACTTTAAAATTTGTTTTATTCCCACAATATATTTTTCATTTAAAGAATCCAAAAATGACTTGGTACATGAAAAATCCAACTGCTAATATTTACGTTGAACTAGCATTCTAAAAATATACTCAGCTGGCGTACTTACCGGTCTGGCTTCCTGCATGTTGAATTTCTGCAATATTTTTTAATGTAAATTTACCTCGTTCTTTGATTGTTTCTATGCCTGGGTAAAATTTTGAACTAATTACTTTAACGTCAAATTTACATCTTCGCAAATTTTTATCATACGCTTTACTACTCTAGTCTAATCCAAATGTCTGCCTCAGCTGCCATTGTCTTATACGTCTTTAAATTTTGTTCATTTTACGTAATTGGTATTACTGTCAATAGTCAAGCTTCTTTATTACTGGTATATTTAAGCATATGTCTACATGCATCAAACTTTTTTTTAATCTATTGCTTAATTTTTATTAGATTTCTGTTATAAGAAAAGTAAATAAAATTCAAAGAAAATGTTCTAGCCATATGAATTAAAAACAAAGAAAATGCCATCAACAAACTTCAAGAAAGAGTTTTGTTAATACTTGCATAAAAAAATTTTTTCCTCAAACTTTTTTTAAATTTTTTGGAAACTTTATACTTTTGAATAAAAATATAAATTTAATATAAATATAAATAAAAATTTTTAAACTTACGATTTTTTCATTCGTTACAAACATTTCCGAATGCTGTCATTTAGCGCATATTTTTTGCACTGTAACATAAAAAATTTTTAAGAAATAATATAAAGCTATTTTATGTTGTCAATAAATTGTGACATTTTTCTTAAAATAAACTGTCAAAAATTATAACAAAAACAAAAATGAATTTCCAAATCTCAAGCAAACATTTGAAGCAAATTGAAAAGTTTCTAGTATCCCATTTGTCTTTTTTTCTTTATAATAAAGAACTTAAGTCTTTTTATTTATTATTAATTCAATTTATAAAAAATTCATATAAAAATAAAATAATATGAACTGAACTGGAAAATTGATAAAAAATATTTAGCATACATTAATATAAAGGCCAAATAATCCAAATATGTATGTTTCTTATATTTAATCATCAAGATTTTCATTTCCCTCTATGCCAGATATAACTTTTTAGCTATCACTGGCATTGAACTGAATACGTAAACTTCTTGTCATTGGTTTTATATATTAGAAGATGAAGGCATAGGTATGGATAGATAGTAAATATTATATCAGAGCTGTCAACCAATCATTCGCATTTTTTTTTAATTCACTATTAATTAAAAATTTAGAAAGCATTTATTTTGCTCAAAATATTAATTAAATTCAAATATGAATGAATTCATTACCAACTACATAAAAATTTGAATACATGTAATGTGAACTAGCTGTGTCCGCCACACGCAGGCGTCCTTACAATATTTCGTTCGATTTTGCTTTAATAGTAATACACATCAAATTTTAAGACTCTCATTTTATAATACTTCAGATATGGTTTATGCAACAAAGGCTTTGTATAAAATTTTAAAATTTATATAAAATTCTAAATTTATTGTAGAGTTCTATAAATATTATTTAAAATAACCCGCTTTTAATAAAATGTGGTGTCAAGTTTTCAGTACCTTTAAATCGGTAATGCATTTTCTGCATTTTCTCCATTATTTCTTGGAAATGAGATATTTGAGAAAACAAATTATCCTGTATTTTAACCGAGATACCAAACTTTTTTTTAAAATTCATCCAGTAGTTTTTACGTAATGCGAATACAAACGGACGGACAGCAAGACAAAAATTTTATCAATTGATGTTTTGTATACCATTTCGACAAGCAACAAAATTTTCCAAAAATATTTTATGTACAAAAATGGTCCTTTACAGTTTAATTATATGTAGAGGTTAAAAATTCTTCTCTACAAATAAAATTAATAGAAGCAAAAGTAGTAGCAATAGCAGTGTTGGGATCTGACAATGTATAAATTGTACCGCTTCAATGAAAAAATTGAAAAAAAAATCAGCATAAATTGAACCAAAATTTGGCTCGACATTAAGACTAGGGTATTATACTATGGTATTTTTAAGTAATGATTACTGTTTTTGAGTTGCTAATTTATATACTAACAATTATTTTTCCAAAATACCTATTTTATAGGCAAAAGTACTACATGTTAGCAGCTGGTTATTCTGCAATTTCCAGCAGATGCTTGGATCTTAATCCGATAGAGTATGTTGGAGTTATTTGGAATAATAATTAACGAGTCATCTCATTATCAAAAAAGTCCTTACGACTTCTCTTTAGAAAGAATAAAAAAAGATATCAGCCAAATACTTCCGGAAACAGATTGAGGCGATCCAAATAAGTGTATTTGAGCAAAAAGGCCTTGTTAATAAATTACCTATTACTTATACATACATGAAAGGGTTATCAAACTAAATAATAAAAATCATGAACGTAAATCAAGAGTGTAGCAATTTAGTTAGAACTTTAAAATTGGAAATGTTTGTTATTGTAAGAAAAAAATATTGATTAAATAAAAAAAGTTATTGAATTAATTTTATATGAAATAGTACCAAAAAAGTACGAAGTGTACCGGTGTATCACTTGATGTGTCGATTGTATAAAATTTGCTACAATTTTACCACAAAACCCAACACTGATCAGTAGTAGTCCATACATATGTGAACTTTGTGGGAAAAATATTCCAATTTTTGTTCTCTATTTTGGGAATTCTCCACAACTCCTTCACCTAAATGTTGCAAATTGTTATACCCTTTAATTTTCGCTGACATATCCGCACAGTTTTTATTTGAATCGTTTAACTTAAAATAAAAATATTTTGTTACATATTTCTTCTAAGAGAAAAAAAATACAGAATTTTTTTTTGAAAATTTTACTCAATATTTTGAAAAAAGGTGGCTGGCCCTGGGAAAGGAAAATTATAACAATTGTAATTTTTAAATGGGAATGACTCGTTCATTTTAAGATATAATTTATAAATAGAAGCATTATTTTTTAGGTCTTAACTTAAGCTTTAATACATATATAATTTTCAAAATGGAACAAAAATTATTAAAAAAAAAATGTCAAGCTCTAAAAATAATTTAGGCTGCAAGGTTCCCAACTTTGAGGCCACATAGCGCCTTTCCTGGTAAGTGAATGGAGCCCAGCATCAAAACTCATATACTCCTCTGTTATGTCCATGTCAAATTTCGATCAAGCGGGCTAGCTCTTTACAAATGGCTGAATTGTAAATCAAATATTTTGATTCTGCCCTACTGTGATCATAATGATCATAATTGTTAATACACAAGTATGCTTTCATTTTTGTGTTATTGTACAATTAGACCAAACATTTAGTAATTTAATGTAAGCAGCCTTTTCTTAAATTGCTTTAAAATTAACAAAAACATAACAAACTATTTTTTTAAATTTTAAGAAAACCATTAACACAAACAAACAAAATAGTTTTTAAATGGAAGCCACGCTGTTGGATTGATTGTTTATTAAACAATTGTTTCAAGTAAAACTATGCTGGTATTGAATATTAAAAATTTTGTTTAGAAATTAAAAATCTTTAATTACTACTTAAGCAAACAAAATAGAGAATCCACTTCTTCTTTTGCATAACATCTGGCGGTTTCTAAAGCGTGAAAATATAATAAAATATGTATATTTATTAATTCATGAAAGAAATAATAACGCCATAATATTTGCAAAAATAAATCTAAAGATAATTATAACTAAGCGATAATTATAACAGAAATAAATAGATTTAAAAAAATAAATATAAAAATACACGCTAAACTCTGATATTTTTTTTCCATGTAAATTGTTGAGAAAATTTTTAAACTTTTACTAACATTTTCATATTTATGATTTCCTACGAGGTATCAAGTTACCTGCCGTCATTTAATTATTTTTTTTTTTAATTAAATTAAATTCTATAACTAAAAAGATGTTATTGTATACTTTTCTTCTATTTTTTTTGCAGGTTTGTACAATTTTGACGCAAAAAAGTATAACAGATATGTAAGTTTGATAATGCATGAACTAATATTTTGTAGCTCCTTTGCATCTTATTCTTTTTTTTAAACGTAGAGGGATCAATAAAAATTCACGCAGGAAAAAATAATTGGTCTTATAAAAAATACTACGACATATTCAATAATTTAAATACAAGCGGATATTAAAAAGTAAAACAGCAAAAATTGTGCTAAAACGGAAACGGAAATGCATTTCTGACAATAAAAAAAAACATTGGTAAATTAATATTTCTACAGAATAGAATATTGCAACATCATTTATGTGGAAATGATAAACACAAAACAGCTGTACTTTTAAACGGATGTAATAAAAGAAAAAAATATTATAAATAAATAACTAAATAAATAAATATATACAATAAATAACATAAATGGCATAAGTGACATAAAGGAATATAAAAACAACGATGAAGTTAAGTACTTTAGTATTCATTTAATAGGGGTTTGATTTTATTTGAGCAGACAAATTTTCGATTTTGCAATTTACTTATTCGATTAAGGTTTTTAAATTACTCCAATTAATCACGCTTAATTTAAAAATTTGTATCCAATGAGAAAAAGACATCCATACAAAATTGTTTAATATTATATCTATTAATGACAACTTGTATATAATTTTAAAAAATGTTTTACTGATTTGTTTATTTCAGTTAGAAAAATAGTTATATTTGATATTTTCTTTTCTTCTTGCAATACGGAGAAGAAATTTTGAGCATAAATAGCTTCATAGCTCTTCGGTAATATAATAATATAAAATTTGAATTAGGTGCCCCAGTAGGCTGATGTGTAGTATGCTGGTCTATCAATCTGGGGGTTATAGGTTCGATTCCATATAGGTGTTTCGCAACAATGAGTGAAGGTTTTTGTTAGTATGCTCGATTATTAAGTTAGAATTTAATTTGCAATTGTATTGTGACATTAAAACAGAAATATGAATTATTTCATAAATTTTTTACAATGTGCAAATATTAATTGTTTACTTTTGAACTTCAAACACACTTACGTAAATATGTTAGATACATGGACATGTAAGGAATCCGCATAGTAAGAGAAATTCCGATAACTGATTCTGATTTAAGGATTATCTATACATCTATACATATAATAAAATAGTAACTCACTTCCGTCCGTCTGCCTGTCTGCTTTTCATTGACATTCGCATTATGTAAAAACTACTGGATGAATTTTAACAAAATTTTGTGAGGAGGATACCTTAGTATCCTGGTAAAAATATAGGATACTTTTTTTGCGCAAAAAATTTTATTTCTAAGAGAAAGTAGAAAAAAAAACAGTGAAAGTAAGCTTTCCGGTATAAAAGTACTGCTTAGTACAGCTCGGCACCTTTAATTTTTGAAAGTTGTATATTTTAAAAGACAGGTTGTTTTAACTACTTAGTACGGCATGGCACCTTTTTTGATATTTAAACACAGATGGCGTAAACATGAATTACTTACTGCCAAATAGCCAATTGAATAAAATTTGTATGTGTTTTAAGTTGCGTGCGTGTTGTATAAATTGGTTATTTTGTGAAATACATACTTGGGTAATTATGCGATTGCATTATTTTTGTTATTTAGCGTTAATTTTTAAAATTTTGGATGAATACTACGACTTGAGTGTGGCTATAAAATACTGCTATTGTTAGTTTCTTGTTGGTTTAGTTGCAGTTATCTCTTATAGGTGCTACTTTATTAAAGTAAGTCTTACAATATTTGTGGAATACTTTCAAAGCAAAATCGAGCCAACTATTATCCGGACGCCCACGACTGTTAGAAGATTTAAATTCTGTGGCATATAAATAGTAAAAATTTAAAAAACACACGTAAACTATCACATTTTTTATTACAATGCATATAGGTATTTCACATAAAAAACCGGACAAAATTATATTATATTTTATTTTACTATTTTATAAAATAAAAGTCAATAATTTATCATAATTAGATAGTTATTGTAGTTTTTGACCTTTTTTTATATTTCAATTCTATTTTTAATCAAGCACAAGGTCTTTTTTATACAAAAATCTTTAAACAATTTTTATTTACAATATTTCGCTACACCATTGGGTAGCATCTTCAGGAAATAAAAATAATAAAAGTTTTAAAAATTTAAATGATTGATAAAAATTCAAATGAATGAAAAAATTTGTTGTCAATCAATTTAAAAAATTCTAACATTTCAATACATTCAAGTAACAACATTTCAAAAACAAATAAAAATTAAAATAGAAAAAATTCTTACATATACATATACAGAAAATTTTTGATATTCAAAAACATACAAACATTTTAAGAGAAAACACAATAAATTTTTAAATTCATATACATAAATTTAACCGGAAATGTTACAAAAAATTAATGTTTCTATTATAAACATTTGATTCAAATTCATGTTATTTTTTATGCACTAAATGCCTATAATTTTGTGCAACATTTTCTGTATCTGCTTTAAAATTTATTCTTTTTTCAATTGGAACTTTAATAATTTGTAGCATTTCTAACATATAACGATGTTTATAATTATTTTCCAAATTTAAAATTGATACATTTTCAAAGTTAGGATAATGATTACTTTTCGAACAGTGTGAAGATAATGCTGTTTTTTACAAACTGATATTGTCTCTGTATCTCTGATCTGATTTATTTCCAGCTATCCTGACTTTCAATTTATTCTTTGTAGTACCTACATAAAGTTTTGGTAGTCCATATAACCTAGGTGCAGTAGCTATATTTGTTTTAAGTTTATTCTTCTCAGTAG
>OX451215.1:40625235-40665858 GCA_949628195.1 Phasia obesa
ACAATATTATTAATTCGTGTTTCATAAAACCCACAGCTTCGGGTAGAATTATTAATTATTTTTCTAAACAAAATAAACATATAATTATAAATACAGCCAGAAATTTAATAGAAAAAGTACTAACCATTAGTGACAAGGAGTTCACAAAAAGAATATAGATAAGATAAAAAATATATTAAGAGAAAATAATTTTCCAATTCAACTGATTAATAAATTAATAAATCAACACATAAAAATAATAGAAAACCAAATAGAAAAAATGATACGGAACCAAAAATTTATAAATCAATTACTTATGTACCAGATTTTTTCAGAACGGTTAGAAAAATCAAAATATTTGATACAGATAAATATAGGATGGCTTACAAAACATATAATACATTAATAGATTATTTAGCAAACCTAAAGATAAAATTAAAAGTTAGATATGTCTAATTTAGTTTACAAAATACCTTGTAAGGGTAATGAGAAAGAGAATTGTAATAAAGTTTATGTAGGTACTACAAAGAATAAATTGAAAGTCAGGATAGCTGGACATAAATCAGATCAGAGATACAGAGACAATATCAGTGTGCAAAAAACAGCATTATCTTCACACTGTTCGAAAAGTAATCATTATCCTAACTTTGAAAATGTATCAATTTTAAATTTGGAAAATAATTATAAACGTCGTTAAATAATTAAAGTTCCAATTGAAAAAAGAATAAATTTTAAAGCAGATACAGAAAATGTTGCACAAAAATTATAGGCATTTAGTGCATAAAAAATAACATGAATTTGAATCAAATGTTTATAATAGAAACATTAATTTTTTGTAACATTTCCGGTTAAATTTATGTATATGAATTTAAAATTTATTGTGTTTTCTCTTAAAATGTTTAAATGTTTTTGAATATCAAAAATTTTCTGTATATGTATATGTAAGAATTTTTTCTATTTTAATTTTTATTTGTTTTTGAAATGTTGTTACTTGAATGTATTGAAATGTTAGAATTTTTTAAATTGATTGACAACAAATTTTTTCATTCATTTGAATTTTTATCAATCATTTAAATTTTTAAAACTTTTATTATTTTTATTTCCTGAAGATGCTACCCAATGGTGTAGCGAAATATTGTAAATAAAAATTGTTTAAAGATTTTTATATAAAAAAGACCTTGTGCTTGATTAAAAATAGAATTGAAATTGTCATAATTAGGCATTTAGTAGAAAAAAATAAGTTAAAAATCTAATAAAATTGCAATTTTTGTGTCCGATTTAATAACATTCTCTAATCAAAGGGAATAATTTTTTTTTCTTTCTAAGTAATATATTACATATTAAGTTATATACTCGTACGTAATAAATGCTTTTTTTCGTCAATGAACGCATCGAAGTACATTTGTATTTTTCTGAGTGAAAATAAAAAAAAAAAACTTATTTTACTTTTGCATACGATTGAAATCAAGCTTTCGCCCAAACTATATTTTTGAGTGTGTTAAGACACTTAGTAGATGTATCGGTTTGTAGAGTACAACTAAATAGAAGAGGGCTGTTTGCATTTTTAAAACCTGCACAAGTAAAATTAAATCTACAACATCTGTATAAATGCCATTTTCTAGATTTTACTGAAATAAATTTTATCGTTTTAAAGTGCAAGCTTTGCACTGCAATTTCTATTATACTTTGTTTTTAATACCTAACGGCATGTGTTTGTTTTAGATTTTCATTTCCTATTTCAAACATAAAAATATTCTATGAATTTTAGCTGCAGGTATGTTTTGCTTTTGATGGGTTCAGTTGTATTAAAAAATATCAAAAAAAAAAAAATATCAATATTATCAAACATTCAATTCAAACGAACTGAAGACAATTAAATAATTATTACAAATGTTTTGAAACTATTTTCTACTATTGAATTATTGAGAATTTAATATTCTTTGTTTTTAATTAGAAAAACTTTCTGCAAAATTAAAAGAAATATGCAGAGAAATATTTTTTAACATTTGAAGAATTTTTCAAAGCAATAATTTTTTATTCTAAACATAAATAATAGATCATTTGTTTTAATACAATACCAATCAAATTGCCTAAAGTTAATTAAACTTTTATTTATCTTCAATATTTTTGCATTTATGTATCTTAGTAAACTCAAAAATACCACAGTCTGAGTAATTTAGAAGCTTAAAGTTTTAAAAGTGTTTTTTACTATATTTGTAATTGAAGGATAAATTAAGAAATGTCTTTACTTTATTACTTTTTAATAGGTTTTTACAGTTAGTGCATTACTCTCAGGGCCGCCCCAAGGTTAGTAGGTGCCCGGGGCGAGATTGTGATCTGGTCCTAACACAATTAATTAGTCTAAGTAAATGTATAATTTATTTTTTTATTTTATACTTCTATTTACAAAAGGGTTACATATTATGTAGTACAAATAAAAAAATATAAGACAAAGATTTTTTTTATATATTTCGATTCAGGGAGTCAAAGAATGTAAATAAAAAAAGTTTCAATGAAATCTGGAATGGTACACATTAACGTTTTATTTTTTCACCATTTTCACAACGAAGCTGATGTTGATTACAAAAATATCTATTTTGGGTAATTTTTGGATAATAATTATCCATATTATGTCAAGGGCCCTTTAAAAACTAACTCATTCTCTTCGTTTATATTTTTGAATTCTGGCCAAGAAGAGATATCTGTATTTATCAAGCCAACAGTTTTAGGAAAAGAAACAAACCCTAGAATACTAACGCTATTTAATACTACGTTAATACTAGCACCACGTATATTTTACGTACTGTGGAATTTTTGCAATTAATGTGGTTATTTCAGCATTTTCAATTTTAATAGTGGTTATTTATTAAATAATAAAAATTAAATAATAATTCATATTAAAGTAACGAAAAACAATTTTAATGCCAAGTGGCATGGCATGTTTGCGATCAAATCAGAGTTTAAATAAAATAAATGTTTATATGGTTAATGCATTCATCGCCTACTTTTGTTTAATGCTCCCTAAATACTGCCACGCTTTTACAAATGTGACAATATGTGGGTGTCGTACGCTTCTTTGATTGGTGACAAAATTTGCTTCTCCTTTTCTCGAGAAAATTCGAAAGCCAGGTCAATTTGAATAATTTTGTTCATACTTTCTTTTAGTTTTTATTACAAGCTGGAAGTGCTATATTCTAAGCATCTGCCAATTATTTTTCGATGTAATTTTTATCTATTGCAGGGAGCACCAATTCTTATCAGCGAAACTGTCATGGCTCTCAAAATCCTTCTCATCCTCTTTAACACGGGGCGATCGCCCCGCTCGCCCTGCCTTAGGGACGGCACAGATTACTCTAACGCATAAAAGTTACTTCCAATAAAAAATAAATAGAAACCACTTTCATGATTTAATTTGTCACACAAAATCAATTTATTTATTAAATATTACAATTTATCGAGCATAGTTAGGACGACGCGTTGTACTGCAACAGAAAGGTTCTTTGATGGAATTTGAAACTACAGCCCCCAGACCGATAAACTAACACGCTTTGTCTGAGTTTAGATACGGAAACATTAAGTTTGGCAGCATATTACGGGTGGGGAAAAGAGTATCGTTTTTGTCAAGGCGAATTTATATAAGGTGGCATCGCCGCGACAACAAATACAAAACCAAAAAACACCCACATGCATTTTGTTGTTGGTTACATGTACGACAGACGCAAAAGCACTAATTAAAACATCACATCCAACAACTAAAAATACTCTCTTCGGTTTAAACGAAGTCACACTTTAAAAAAATTAAAATTCAATTAAGCAATCCTTGATTTCTGGAGCGAAACTATCTATCAAGTCTTCATCATACACTAAAGATGCAAATAAACGGTGCAAATACACAGGTGCAAATGTACATGCATATACATATGTGTAAAAATAAACATGATTTCTTGTTCTTAAAAGTATTCTCGTTTTTCACTAATTTTAATAGGTTTTAGAGATAAGGAACTAATCACCTATTTTTGTATATGATCTATGTCTTTTTTTACACGGTTGTTCTTACACGGATTTTTCTGGAACCAATCTACTGTGTAAAAACAGAATTAAGTGTATTTTGTATTTTTTTAATGGTGAAACAGTTTTTTTTTTAAATAATTACAATTTTATTTTTTTTTCCTTTCAAATTTAAAAAAGTAAACGTATTTTTAACAGCTGCCATGCACAAAAAACAGTAAAGCAAAAAATAATTAACTGCGCCGTGCCGCCACCGCACCTTTCTTTTTGTGTTCGGTAATCGGAACTCGACACGCTTTGTTGACCTTTGCTTTGAAATTTCAATAAAACAATATTTAATAACAGTGTTGGGATTTGTGATACAATTTTACTAAATTTGGTACAATCGAGATATCAGTGGTACACTTAATCAATTTATTCAACAAATTTTTTTATTTAATCAATAAATTTTTTATTTAATCAATCCAATTTCAATAATTTCCAATTTCAAGGTTCTTCAACCCGGTCTGGAACTAACTAAATTGCTACGTTTTTGATTTATGTTCATGTATCGGGTGGTCAAGTTTTTTTCTGCATTTAATTTGACATTTATCATTTTCAGACTAAATCAATTTGAACTATAGAAAGATACACAATCGAGCAATGGTCAGAATGGTGGCAAAAAGTGGCAACAGTGGATGATCAATTTTCGAAGAAAATCAATTTCAGTGATGAGGCACATTTTCACCTTAGTGGAATCGTCAATAAGCAGAATTGCCTTATTTGGGCGAATGATAATCCAAGAGAGATTGTCGAGAAACCAATCCACCCACAAAGAATGACTGTTTGGTGCGGTTGACAGCGGGCCGTATTTTTTCCAAAATGGGGCGAGTCAGGTAGTTAGTGTAAATGGTGTTCGCTGTCGTGATATGATAACGAACTTTTTATGACCCGAATTAGAAGATATGAATGTGGACGATATGTGGCTTCAACAGGACGGTCCACTTGCCGCACAGCTAACGAAATAATGGCTCTTTTGCGCGACAAATTCAATGGCTTCTTTCTTTGGGGGTATTTGAAAAAACACCTTACGTCGATAAGCCAGCAACAATTCAAGAGCTAAAACGGTGAGATATTTCGGCACATTAACGGCATAGAACCTCAATTATGCCTCAGTGTCATCGAAAATTTAGAACTTTGGATGGAGGTGTTGAGCCGAGGTCGCGGCGGCCATTTTGTTCTATACGTAATTGAAACATACCAATATTATGAAAATAAAAAGAAATGACAATAATTTTCTAAATAAATTGTGTTTTATTCACAATTAACATCGGCTCTTACGAATTTAAGTAACAGGTAATTCTGTAACAAGGCCTTTTTGCTGAACTACAGCGTTCGAATTTATTTGCATAGCCTCAATCAGTTTCCGGCAGTATTTGTTTGGTATCTTTTTCTATTCTTTCTAGAGAGAAATCGTAAGGACTTGTTTGGTAATGAGATGACTCGCGGTGCAATTTAAACATTGTCAGATCCCAACACTGTTCAATAATAATAAAATTTTTCCGACAAAATGTTCGTTCTTTTGAACGCAAATGAAAAAACAAAAGAGAATTCAAAATGTTTTTCTTCCAAATGTTCGCCCGTCTAAAGCTAGATTTTCCCATTTTATCCAGACAAAATTTTTGTGAGAACAAATATTTTTTTCTGAGAGTTTTGAACAGAACGATTCACCCATTTCGAAAATTTTGCCTGGACAAACAAAGCTGCCATATGAGTACATAAATATACAGGTTATATCATTTTTACAACTTGTCAACAAAGCAGCAATTGATTAAATGATAAAACATGTATTATTAAAGAAAATTGCTTCTATTAATGGCTGTTAAAATTAAAAAAAAATGCAAAAAGAATTGCAGCAAAAGAAATATTGAAGCAAATAACAGCAATGTGCTACTATCACTCATTGGTTCCTGCGATACGCTTAAATGATGTAAAATCCTTTGTTAATTTTCATCGGATATACCCCACTATGTTTGCTTACGTTCAATTCTAATGGCGTTTGCTATTGCCATCGACACTTTAATTATTTTTATTTTATCAAATCAAACGAAAGTTAGATCTTTGTTTGATTTTCATAAAAAACATTTAATTTTTCGAAAAAAAAAACAATAATATTTAATCTTAGAGGAAAGTAGTTAATTTTTCAAGAAAATTTTCATTTTTTTATTCAGTAATTCTTACATAAATAGAAAAAGGAAAACAAAAACTGAAGTGATTCAAATTGAATGGTATGAGTAGAAACATTGTCTGCATCACAAAAAAGTAAAAACTATTAAATATTATACCAAAAGACTCTTAATAAATTTTGTGAAAAAATAATATACCGTCAAGATTTTTTCTGTTTTCTATTTTGTTCACTTGATGGCGCCTTTGTAAAAGCACATAAGTGGCATAAGAGACAGATAAACTGAAAAGAAGTAAATAATGCTAAAATAAATCTTTGAAAAGACATTAATATAAGAGACTAAAAATAAGAATAAATATGTTAGTTTTGAGTACTAAATAGTTTTTATTTTTTGAGTGGGAATGTAAAAAGTGTCTCATATTACTTTTTTTTTTCTTTTTAGAATATAAAACTTTTCTTTGAGCTGCAACGCTTTCCTCGATGAAAGATAATTGACAAAGAAAAGCATTAAGAGAAACTGTTTCAAAACATTTTTTCTAAAAGATCCATTATTCACAATCAATTTATTTTATAAAAGATACTTGTTGCAAAACGAATCTTTATTAAAAAATTTATTTATAATATAATTTCAAAATAAGAGAAATTTTGCCAAGTTGAGTATTTAGTAAAATTAATTTCTATGTCCAAAATATTTGAAGCTATTCAGTACGCAAATTGGTTTCCGAAAGGGATTTAACAATACAATACAACACTACACTAAAACACATACGCTTATTATCACCAAGGTGACACCTTTTACAGAGCCTTTCAATAATTTTTAGAATTTTATCCTTTATCCCATAAACCATAACTAAAGCACTATAAAAGTAGGAGTCTTAAGCGCCATGGCCACACATCAAACTACTTCGGCAATTTTGTGTATGTGTTGGTAATATTGTATTTTGCTTAGCACAGCCACACATCAAACTCATGCCATCAAACTTCATTTTACAGTTAATTTGCAAAGTACAATTTTTAAACGCAAAATCTTTTTAAATTTTTTTAAAGTTTTTTTTTTTTTTTTTGTTAAAAATGAGCAAAATAGATGATAGTTGCATAGCACTAGCGCACGCATATAAAAATAGAGCTACAAAGAGCCTTTGGATGAAGAAATAGTTAAAAAAAAGGCATGAATTTACTTATGAAAATATAACTCGTCGGAAAACGTAGTTGATGTTCTCGCTTTGAACATTATGTAAAAAGGAAATTTGAAGTAATTACGCGCACACACATCAAACTACCCTCAAATTTTTACAGCGCAGGTAGTGAAAATCAAAAGTGTTTGGATATTCATCAAACTCACATGAAGCTATACGTGTGGGTTCTTTTCACTAACACAATCAAAAAAAAGCATAAGTTTGATGAAGTAGTTTAATGTGTGGCCATGCCGCTTTAGAATTGGTTTATTCTTAAAACAAAATTTTGTCTGACCACTTCGAGACATAGAATTGCACCTGGTTTTGTAAAATTGCTGACATAAAACAAAATTCTGAAAAAAATAGTCATGTTTCCTAAGTTCTAAAACATAAAAAATAATTTATCATTACGTTTAGATGTTGCTCATTTTCTTTATTGTCTTAGATTATAAAAAAAAATTAATTTGAATATTTTTTTTACTCTGGACACATACTCGTATGCCACCTATTAAGAAAAGTAGAAAAGAAAAAAATAATTATAAGTGCATATATTTTCATTAACTAGACAAGATAGTAAAAGATGCAATCTTTAGATTGATTTAAATTGTGGTAATTGGAAGAAAACTGAATCTGTTGTGTATCAAACAGAAATGACCAATATTTACTAGAAAATTTTTATACCGAATTATTTTCATTTAAAATAAAAACGGTTTAAGAAAATTTATACAAAGATTTTTAGGTTTTTTTCTATAAATTAATCAATCAAGTGCGATTTGGGGTCACATGCGTAGATTTTCACACACCACCGTACAATAATTAATTTTAAAGCGTTAATTAAAAAAATTATATAACAAAATGATAACAGTAAAATAAATAATCAAAAACTGTATACACACTCAGTATAAATCTTAAGTGCCTGCCTACTGCGGCCAAAAGGTAACATCCGAATCATGTATTCTATGGGGTTACCTATTATTTTCGAAAAATTAAAAAAAAAATCAATATTTCTGTGAAAATAAAAATCATGACTGTAATATACCATATTTTTAATATTAAGAATATACTTATGTATGTATGTACATATATAGAGTAACACATTTTTTTAAATGCGTTTGATTTTGAAATAGATGAGATCTCTGTTAAAATCTAGATGCATTAAACACATAGACAACATCAGGATACCGACTACAAACTGTCAAAAATAAAATACACACGTTTATAGGTAAACGATTACTTTGAAGCCAGTATAGCTACATGGCTACACGACCACCGTTGAGGCTGTTGTCAACTTAGGCTAATTTCTATTTTATTCAACAAAAGAAAATGTCACAAAAATGTAAATTTCAAATTCATATAAAAACAAAAAGTTTTGGAGGAAATATTTCTAATTTTATAATTTTTTGAAAAAGTTTTTTTTATAAAAGCAAAATAAGTTGGGGTATTCAAACGGTCTTTCTAAAGTCATATGTATGTCATAAAATAATAAAACGAAAAACTATGACCATTTTTAATTTCAGTCAGCTGATTAAAGAAAACTGCTGTTCTTGAATTTTCGCGAAGTAGATGCTGAATTTTCTATTTATGTACTGTCGGATGTCTGGTTCTCTTCAAAATATGACTCTGTACAGTCTTATTCTATTATAGAGTGTAGGCTTTCTTCTATTATTACGTTTTCAACAAGCCGGTTGCCAAAAATGTCGTACAGCTCGTAGAAAAATTTACACATTTTTAATAAAGTTGCTGCAATTTGTAAAAAGAGTGCATAAATAACACTTTAAACTTAAATTGATCACAACTGAATATAAATAAACCACTACCTTTCAATGTTTCACATTCCATAGAACCCTCTTCGGTTGACCCTTCCCAACTTTTGGCTTTATTGTAATTTGTTCTCAAATTTCTGACTTTGGCTCGAACCAGCTTCCAGTCTACCTCCACTTTTGTGACTGCAGAAAATTTTCTATAATAACTTTGAGCAGTAGGTTTCTGTAAATATTTATGTTTGTATGATTACCTTTTTTCATTTTGTTAATAATATAAAGTACATACCTCAATATCTCTGTTGGACATTATATGTATATTCTATGAGTGCCTTTTCTTCTTCAAAGCTCCATTTTTTTTTTTGTAGGATTTTTGCGCTCACGTTTGCGTTTTGGCTGAAATACATTTTGCAAATTCATTCTAATTTGTTTATTTAGTATATAATCACTTACCTGCTGATCGTCTATTGGGTGCATTTTTATTTAAATTTAACTAATTGTGATGTTTTAAGCTAACTTTTATTTGTGACCAAAGTTGTTTAAAACTACACATACAATAAACAAAACAGCTGTTGCTATTGATACAAGTTGACCAATTTTTTTGACGGCGGTTAGTTGAAAAAAGTTTGTTGGCCGCCAGGCGAATGGGTTATAAAAAAAAACATTCGTACTTGTGTATTTATAAAAGTAACTAATTTGAAATTATTTAAAAATTTTATTCGTTTTAAAAATATTAAAATATAAAAAAATTCTTTATAATAATTTCTGCTTTTCGATTTTTTACCATCGCCGGCTTAACTTAATAGCTTTACCCACTTAACTCCGAATTCTTTTGCCAATTTATGACAAAACAGTAAGCATATGTAGAAAAGTCTTAATTTTTTATGACTTTTTTACACACAAACCAACAACAATTTCTCAAAACTGTTTTAAAATATTATGACAATATGACTTGATAAAACACCGTTTGAATACCCCAACTACAATAATGTCGATGTCAATATCATTAAGTAGCTGAAAACAAGGCGACAATTGTAACCAACTGAATTTGTTTTCCTTAAGCTGCGTCGCCACTGTCTTCTAATTCTTGAAAGCATAAATAATGAGTTTTTTTTTCATACGACTTATTTTAATTTAACTAAAGAGTCAACAATATGGATAATGCTGTACATGTCTGTATAAATAAAATCAATGTGGTGGGGGGTACAGAAGATTCGGCACGGCCGAATATAGCACTTTTACTTGTTTATACTTGTTTTCATAGCGGGCATAGCATTACATCCTTTGTGTAAGTTTTATGTCTGCCCATTACGCTTCAAAAAGATAAAATCACATCTCTATAGAGATACTTCTATGAAAATTTCAATAGCCTACCTGTTAGCCAACTTTTGGTTAAGGTATGTTTAGACTGTAACACTTCTGATTTGATTGTGTAGAATCAAAAATATAATGAAATACGTTCCGTACATACAAAATTGCAATACAAATCGTTTGTAAGTCTTTTTTACTTTTACACTATTAGTGTGCAGTGGGAACAAAGTAGAAGGAAATGAAACGGTGTTACCACAACTGAAAACATAGCAGAGGTTTTAACATAAAAAATATTTTTTTTACAAAAAATTCTTCTTAAATAAAAATAGTTGTAGAATTATATTCATTAAAAAATAAAACTGGAGTGGCCTACACTCAACTTTACCATACCAAATGGAAACAGATATTTTTATGGATATATTACATAAAGAATAAAAGTTCAAAGTATATTCAAATCGAAAAAAAATATTATTTTCGATTTGGGGTGTTAGGTAAACTAGCCGTTGCCCCATCCCGCTTATAGCCAAAATTTATACATCTCTTCATCTCCATAAACCAAAGGCACATACTGAATTTCATTTTAATTTTCATACGGTATAACCAGTAGAGCGTTTACAATATTTTGGAGTAAGTAAACTACCCCTTGCCCCTTCCCGATTGTTCCCAAAACTTATACAGCTCTTTATCTCCACAAACCAAAGCTACATGCTAAATTTCATTTTAATATGTCTTACAGTATGACCTGGAGAGCATTCACAAAATTTGGGGGTAAGTAAACTACCCTTTTCCCCATCCCCATTATGCCCAAAAACTATACAGCTCTTCATCTGCACATACCAAAGGCACATACTAAATTTCATTTTGATATGTCAAACAGTATGATCTGTACAAACTCCACAAAAATAGTGGCATACACACAGACATCATCACGAAAATAGTCAAAATTGATTCAGGAGACCTCTAAACGTATAAATCCGTCAAAATCCCGACCTTGATTTTTTTCATGATTACTACGCTTTACCTTATACTACGTGTGGTAAAGTTAAAATGAAAATGTATAATATCCAATCTTCATTTTTACCTGCTAACTTTTACAACTGAAAATCTTTTACAAGCAAACAGTCTTTTTCACTTCAATATACATATTTTAAGTAATAAATTTTTGCTGCTGTACTGATGACATAGCATTTGTGTGCTCTAGCATAAATAAACATCTTCTTTCTGCAAATCATTTAAAAGATAAATTAAGAAATAGAAATAAAAAAATAAAAATATTATATGAAAAATTAATGAAAAAAACTTGTGCATTACAATTTCATATTTTGCATTTTAAGATATTGTCGTCAACACTAACGTCATCATATAAATTTTATTATTATTTTCTTTACTCATTTATAAGCACAGAAACATTTTTTTTTTTTTTTGAAAAATATATAAGACTTATAAATGAAATATTTTCCATACGAAATGTTAGAAATTAAAAAAGAAAAACTAATAAAAATAAAACTGGAGTGGCCTATACTCAATTTTACCATAACCAATGGAAACAGATATTTTTATGGATATATTACATAAAGAATAAAAGTTTAAAGAATAAAAGTTTAAAGTATATTCGAATCGAAAAAATAATTATTTTCGGTTTGGGGTGTTAAGTAACCTACCCCTTGCCCCTTCCCGATGGATGGGAACAGTGAGCGTCGTACCTTGCATATAAACTAAAACAGTTTTTTCGTGAGAACAGGGTTTGTTTTCGAATTAAAGCTTAGCCACACTTTCTTCCAATTATTTATTGTAATTTATGTGGAATAAATAAAATTATCTCAATACGAGTACCAAACGCTTTTACTGTAATGCTCGATTAACTGGTGAAAAGAAAATTTTTCAATCAAATAAGATAAGATTTATTATGTTATGGATGCAATTATAATTATATAGGACTTAATTGCATTATTTATAAATTAAACTGGTGAAAATGTTACTCATTAATCAATTTCACTGCCTATTTCACAATAGCACACGAATTCAATCTTTCGCACTATTATATTTAAAACAAAAATTACATTTAAAACAAAAAGAACATTTGTGAATTTGTTTTTGTTTTAAAAGTATTTTATGGAAAAGAACGAATTCGTATGACACTGCGAGATAGACAGTAAGCTTGCTTCTAAGCACATACATATAAATAAATTGTGATAAAGTTGGCTTTTAGTCTCGTAAAATTTTAAAACCAAAATATCAGTATTAAATAATAAATAAAATAAATCTTTTTTAAGTTTAAAACATACTAATAAGTAAGTATGTGCATAGTACTTACACATAAGCATTAAATATGTATTTTGCAAGCTCCAGTGGCAAAACTACACAATATGTATATGCACATTTATATTCTAATAGTAAAACGGAAAAAATATAAAAAGTATGCGTGTGTGTGTTTGTAGAATACCCAACAAACCGACATTTAAATATAATGTTATGTTGACTTTACATTCAATGTTAACAAATGGTAGAACATTATCCC
This sequence comes from Phasia obesa, assembly GCA_949628195.1. NCBI lineage: Eukaryota > Metazoa > Arthropoda > Insecta > Diptera > Tachinidae > Phasia > Phasia obesa. The sequence continues at coordinate 40,638,151 of OX451215.1, forward strand.
AGCAAAAAATTTGGAATTACCAAAAAGGTTGGAATTACCACATAATGACTTACTTTTGCGATTTGCCAAATGCTGTTACTGGATTACACAACACATTACATTAAACTTCAAAAAGAGTAATTGAACTAGTTACAAAGAATTCATTATTTGAAATTATTTTTACAAATTTTAAAGTTACCTATTTAAACCAAGAAAATCATTTCTAAAGAAGTAGTTGTTTTAGTCTCATGTCTTGTTAAAATCATTAAGTTGGTAATCCAGTTAGGAAGTCCTTCCAATGAAAATGCTTAATTCCCCACTCGATTTCCATTTTTTTTTTAATTTTTTGGTGGGAAATTTTATATGTAGGTTTGCTAAAATCTAAATAAAAAATGCTCATACGCTCCGCAAACTTTAAACAATCGTACTTCACTATTAATCTAACACTAGTATTATGCACGGCTGCATGAGCTATATACCCAGTGGTATAGCTAGGAATCATCGACACTAATGACAGGCGAAGTAGTTAGCCCGTATTCTCTGTTTACACTTAGGGCTACTGTTGTGTCATACCCAACCATACCTACACCATTCTACAGATATTAATACGATTATGTTATGTTAACTTGGCAGCCACTATTCGCTTGTATTTTCTCTAAGTAGTGCAGAAAATTATATTTTATACTATCAAAATTCTCTCTTCATTACTAAGAACAACATTCTGTTGAATGTTGTAACCTTGTGGTGGGTAAAGGTTATGTAGAGATGGGTCAATTGCTCCCTTCGTAGGACATTCCCATGTTAAATTCACCAGGTAAAGGCATGGGAAGAAGATTGTATTGGGACTAGCGGTAGTTCTTCAAGAGCTGGCGAATATACACGGGCAGAGCTAGCTACCTAAACCACTGGGTAAGTACATACAGTGGAAATGAATAAAGGTATTAAACTTTTTTATTTATTTTATTTTTTTATATTATAAAATTTACAATTAAATTTTAAGTTTTATAAATTTTATTTATAAAGATCGACTAACCATTTGCGGTGTAAGTTACTTGGCTGTCAGGTTTAGTGCTATTAAGAAATTTAGTATATGGAAATAAAGCTTTTCTTAATTAAGGGTGGTTAAATTTTAAGGGCCGATGTTGATTTGGAATAAAACACAATTTATTTAGGAAATTATTGTCATTTCTTTTTATTTTGATATATTAATATTGTTCAATTATGTATGGAACAAAATATAGGCCAAATGGCCGCCGCTACCTCGGCGGCTCCAATTTTTCAATGACGCTGAGGCATAATTGAGGTTCTATTCCGTTAATGTGCCCAATTATCTCATTCTTTAGCACTTGAATTGTTCCTGGCTTATCGAAGTACACCTTTTCTTTCAAATAACCCCAAAGAAAGAAATTCAGCGGTGTCAAATCACATGATCTTGGCAGCCAATTGACATCGCCACCACGTGAGATAACACGGCCATTGAATTTGTAGCGCAAAAGAGCCATTGTTTCGTTAGATGAGTGACAAGTGGCACCGTCCTGTTGAAACCACATATCGTCCACATCCATATCTTCCAAATCGGGCCAAAAAAAGTTCGTTATCATCTCACTATAGCGAACACCATTTACAGTAACTTCCTGGATTATCATTCGCCCAAATGCGGCAATTCTGCTTATTGACGAATCCACTGAGGTGACAAGGTGCCTCATCACCGAAGATAATTTTCTTCGAAAACTAATCATCCACTGTTGCCATTTCTTGCTGCCATTATGACCATTGACGACGTTTGGAATGATCAAAAGGCTTTAATTCTTGAGTCGATTGCACCTTGTAAGCGTGAAAATGTAAGGCTTTATGCGTAATGTTCATCAACGACGAACGTGAGAGGTGCGATTGTTAGGAACGGCGACGAGTTGAGGTGAACGCTTTTTCAGCCACACTATATTTTCTGCAGTACGAGCATGCACTGGTGTTTTCACATCTCCTACAGACCCGGTTTGCTCAAATTTTTTGCATGAGTTTTCCGATTTTACGCACATTTGGACGATTACATTGAACGAAAAAATCACGAAGTGAACGATATGCATTTTGATTTGAACGTCCATTTTCATAATAAAATTGCGTATCTTTCAGTCTTTCAGTCGGAAATTGAGAAAAGTCAAATTAAATACAGCAAAAAACTTGACGTTTAGGTGTGGTTCACTTTCAACATCAGCCCTTCAAATTTAACCACCCGATATTTTTACAGTCTGATTTAAGAGCTGTGACAATTGTGGAACAAGATTAACGTGAGTACCTGCCTACTCGGCCTAACCTCACAGTGGTCTTACCACCGAGTGAAACTTAGGCGTAGACTAGCGCCCCCATTGTGTAGTATAACAACACTTTACGATTGCCACCAATCGCTTTTTGTGTGTGATACAGTCACAATGAGTAGCAATTTATATAATATGGCAAGCCTTTCAAAGGCAAGCCTAGATCCACATTATAACCTCTTGCTTTGGGGTTTGGAGACTATCCAAACTCCGTCTGTTGAGAGTACAACAGCACACTTGATCGACCTTGCACCTTACCTACTTAATCGATCTTAAACCACAACCACCACGTGTACCCCCGGAGGGGACCTCACCAATAACCGGTCACAGAGAGGATAGGCTCTCTGTGGGGCCAACGATTCCCATGGTACCAGTCTATTGGGCACTGGTCAGGCCTTGAAGAGGACCGGTATATTTTAACACACAGACCTTTTCTTCCAGATTTAGGCTCTAGGAACCCTAGAGTCTGGTGCCCCTATTTTCCCCGAGTGAACCGCGTCAAAGCATTTGCCATATTCCTGCAGTAACAATTGGAACCCCCGGGATAAAGAGCTGTGACAGCATAGTAAGAAAGGACCTAAGGGTAGGTTGTCGATTTTTGGTAAAATTTACTGGAAAATCGAATGGGAATGGCTTCGGATCCCGCCGAATTGAATTTTGTTTTCCTGGATTTAAGTCGAAACAGATAAAAAAAAATACAAAAGTGATAAAAACTTTTTTTTGGTAAATTAAAATCTTTCAGTGAACCGTTTTAAATTTAATTTTTAATTAAAGTAAAATTTAGAAATACCTCGATTGGAAATGGTCCTAGACTCCACCGGTATGTTAGCAGCATTTACACTAATGAAAAACCTTAAAAAAAGGTAAACTTTAAACGGCACTCCTGTAGAATTTACTCTTTTATCCTTAGGTTCCATTGCCATTGCGCGGTAACATATAGTACAGATTCCGTAACTAAGACCGCTGGGTTAAGCTGCTGTATTCTGTTTAAGTACGCCAATCTTTGGATACAAAATTAAATAATATACCATGATAAATTTCGTATGTAACAAAATAATGTCACATATTTTTCTATTCTTAACAAATTTTTATTGTTGACCAATTATTTGCATGTTTGTCAATATAATACGTGCCTTTTATAAATTCAGTTTTATGTTTTGATTTTACACCACTAGACCAAAACATTTATTAATAAAATATGTGAAAACTTGTATGCCAACAATTTTCAATTGAATAGTTTATATGTACGTTGTAAATATCCTTTAGCAAAAATCTATTTGAAAAGTTGTAATATTACATTTCATGAAGCACAGAGAAATAAAAAAGTACTTGTTTTCATAGAAACACAAGCCAATAAATACAAATAGTTCTGTATTTATTGAAAACACTCAAAATACTTGTCCTTTTACAGTAATGGATACGCAACAAAATCCGTCAGGATAATAAAGTGAATGGATTAATTTTAGGGTTTCTATTTTGCAAAAATTGATTCCGTTGTCAATAAGATATTGTTGTTATATTAGTCCTAGAAAGTCTTTAGTTATTACTCTTAACGGCGAAGAGTAAATTTTTTTTTTACATAAAATGTCTTTAGAAAAAATCAATTTAAAAATGAAACTCCATATTATGTTACAGAGTTGACCTTGGTTTTATTATATAAATATATTTGCACATATTCATACTTATTATATCGGATATAAAAGCACGTGTGCTTTTTGTAATGAATTTATTTAGTAGCCTTGTAAGCACTTGCTGTGTAAAAGTCAAAAACTTGTTTACGAACACAAACATTAATGTGTAATTTTAGACGCACGTATTTTCAATTCAGTAGTTTATACGAGTATGTATTACAGTGGTGTTGGTTAGCTATACATGTTTCTAAACCAATTCACGTTCAATTGCCATTTGGCTGAAATTGTGTAGACATTAGTTTTCACATATGCATATTTACATGTTTGCGTTAATCTGTTTGTATTTACTTTAATTTCGTATATAAAAATATTAAATTACAAAGAGGTTTTTTAACATTTTATTTGGCAAAATGGATTATTTTTCAGTCTTTTTTTTTATAATACTCTGTTAGCAAACAAAATTCAAAATCACTCATTAAGTTTAAAGATATTTTAGCACTAAACTACACAATTTTATATCTTTTAATCATTTAAAACCCTTATGATTTATATTGTACTGATTTTAATTAGTTTTTAACAAAAATTCATATGCAAATAAATTTAATAATCAAAAGGACAATTTGGTTTCTTCTGATTTCTGTTATGGAATTTAAAATAATAAATATCACACCTTAATCAAATATTCTATTTAAAATTATAAAACTATTTATGGTAAAATTTACGAAAAAAAATAAACTTTAGAAGTTTGAACTATAATTAATATTGTATCTGGTGGTTAAATTTCAAGGGCCGTTGTCGAATGTGAACCTAGTTCTTTTTCTGCATGTAATTTGACATTTCTCATTTTCAGACCAACTCAATTTGAACCATGGAAAGACACACAATCGAGCAATGGTCAGAATAGTGGCAAGAAATGGCAACCTTGGATGATCAATTTTCGAAGAAAATCATCTTCAGTAATTATACGAACTGTTTTTTTTTTTTTTTTTGTTTAAGTGGTATAAGTCCAAATGAAATGAAAATCAGACAAAAGAACACTAAGAAGGAGGGACTGCTGCTTCTCTCATCCGTACATCAGAGGGATAACCCACAAATTACAGTAACCGTGAAACAAATATTTGTTGTCCAGCACTGGTTGGACTTAACAAGTATATTTATGTATATTTTTAGACTTAAGATATGAGTAATTATTGATAGTTCAATTATATTGAAGATACAATAAATAAAAATTGCGAAAAAAGGCAAAGGAACAAGCCGAGACGAAACATTGAACAGAGGCCGTTGAGAAATTGTATATAGCATATGTAGAAAATGATGCATTTAAAACAATTTTTTTATTTGGAAAGAAGGGAAGACCAAAAAAATTTAGCCAAATTAATATGTTACCACTTTATAAAACTTCAAGGAGCATAACAAGAGAGAAATATAATGATATGATATGTTTATTACCGTACTAGCTGTGCTTCAGTTATGTTTTATGGAAAAAATCTAAATCTAAAATTTATATTAAATTCTAAAATTATTGTAGAGTTCTGTAAATAACGTTTAAAATATCACGCTTATAAAAACGAAAGGTACTGCCTAATTTGCAGTACCTTTTAATCGGAATAATTGTGTGCTTTGACTACTTCCTTTTTTTGTAAATGAGATTTTTTCAGAAAAAAGTATCCTGTATTTGAACCACGATATTAAGGTATCTCTTCAAACAATTTTATTAAAATCTATCAGGTAGTTTTTACGTGATGCGAAAGAGAAAACTAAGCTCAAAATATTTTTTTTTTATTTACAGATCTTAAAAAAGTAATTTCAATTTTTAAATTTTTAATATCTGTGGCTATAAGGAAAAAGTGCTTAAGTCTAATTTTTAAGTTTTGTAGGAGAGCAATTTTAAACTTTAAAATATTTTTTTTTAAAAAATAACTCATCTTAAAAGTTTACCTATGGGAGTCAAACGTATGATTTTGAAAAATATCTTATATCTACCAAAAGTACGCAGGCGTTGCAATTAATAAGTTGTAAAAGGTGTTTCTATGATTTTGAAAAATACTTTGTAGTTTCTTAAGCTTTTTTCCAAATACGATTCGGCATTGAAAAAAGATAAGCAGAAATTTTTTTTGGGTACTTTGAAGTACGGAGATTTCAAAGGTGCCAGTAACTTAGTTTTTGCTTAAGTCGACTTAAGCACTTATTCCTTATTGCCACAGATATAACTGAAATAATAAACCTGGTTAGTCGTGTATTTAATTTTTTTCATTTTAACTATTACTTTTTACTTAAAAACTCATTTCAGTAAAGCTTATGTCTATCAAAATATGGATTTAAATTGGTATAAGTTATTGTGGTGCTAAAAACGTTTATTTTTTAAAATAATTTTAAACGTATTTGGACCGTTTATTTTTGCAAATAATTTTAGAAATTATTATTTCATAATAAAATTTAAAAGGTGTATAACGTAATAAACATCACTCGAATAGATGACAGTTGGGCAATATTCTTAAATTAATTCAAACGCAAATCTTTAAATATCTCAAGATATGAAAAAATCGACTTATACCATTAAAAAAAAAACCAGTTCATATAATTAATATTATAAAAAGTCACGAACTTTACTTTTCGTCGAGGCTACATAAACACTGTAATGTGGCTACGTAGACACATTACAGTATTTGCGTAGCCCTTATAAGTTTTCATTACTTATATACATCTATATACAATTTGGCTGCCCCGGTAGGCTAGTCTATCAGTCTGGGGGTTGTGGGTTCGATTCCCAACAAAAACTCTGGATGTTTCACTATAACGAGTGAAAGTCTTTGTTACTATGCTCGATAATTTAAGTTAGAATATAATTTGTAATTGTATTGTAACATTTAATAAATAATAAGAAGGAACAGGTAAATGCCAATGTAAACATTATCGAATGTCTTTGTTATTGATCTAATGTCTTTGCTATTTATTCCATTAAATGATTCCATTAAATGATTGTTTTAATTTTATTTTTGTGCAATGCACAAGTTTAAAGTCTGTATGTTGAAAGTACAGGTAAACAGTTTTTAGCATATGTTTAAAAAAATTTATTTGCATTTGGATGCAAGACATTTCTGTTTTTACATGCAAACTTTTTCTTGTGAAGTAATAACCCAACTGGATTTGCTACATTCGTTATTCTTTTACCTGACACAAATGGGCTATTTGCATACACAAATAAACATCAAATTCAATTGAAAGAAGGGTTAAGAGATTGCAAGTATTCCTGGAATTCATCTACATGTACTCGTATTATATTTTTGCAAAAATATTTAATGAATTAAATGAGATAATTATGGTAATTATAAAATATAATTGTGAGTTTTTCGACAATAAAGTAATTATTTTTTCTATTTGAAAAAACAAAATAAGTACCTATTGACAAATACCTAGTAGTGTTAATGGATAAAGAAAAATAAAAATAGACAAACGTGTTAATATCTACAATTTTGTTCATTAACTAAATTCTCCATTGACTCATCATAAATTTGTGTTCTATATAATGAAAAAAAAAACAATTAAGGATTATCATAAATTACTGCCTTGTAAGGCGTAACTATTCAAAAAATCAAAAACGAGTTTTTGATTGATTTTTATGAATGCCATTAAACTACATGTCTGGTCCAAGTTTCACACTTCTACGCTTTTATTAACAAACAACAAAGAGACGTATGGTATAGTTTAGTTTTCATTTTACAAAGTATTTTGCTTCTTCTCTAAAATTATATTTTTGTTTGTTTTTTAGCTAACGATATGTATGTAGGTATCAATACAAAATATATTCTTGAACGAAAAAGGTTTGGGAAAAATTAATTTTCAAAAGAAGAGTTGAAAATATTTATATTATTTATAACGAAAAAGATTGTAAATACCAAATATTTTTTTGCATCCTTTCCAGGTAGAGTGATTTACCTACACACATCTTTTTGTAAATTTGCGTAAATTGTTTACAATATATATAAAATTGCTCTAAAATTATTTCTTTCAGCAGGTATTTATAATCTTCGTAAAACTAACACAAACTTGCATAACAATTCGAGAGCGCGTTTTCAGCCTCAGGTAACATCTTAACACAAAAGCATAATCGCGTTGGTTCGAAAACTGTAAATAATTTACTTTTCCTGAATTCAGTTGATAAATATGGCTAATAGATAATTTCATTTACTTTTTATTTAATTTAATTTTGTTACTTTTATAATAAGTGTATATATATACATATGTGCATATATATACATATATTTATTTATATATAGACGAATTTTTAAATTTCTTATTTTCTTTCGATAGATACGTATACATATGTAAATATGTACATAATAAAATGAAAAAATCCGTGTCTACATATTTAATTAATTAAAGGCCTAGATTCTCCTATTCTTATATTTTTATTATATAAATTCATTTAATGTTTTATATAATCATAAATAAATAAATAAATAACAATATAATAATTTTTCTCATATTAGAATAAAAATCTTCTGTAAAACTATACACATTTGTCAGCAGCTTCTTTTACGAACCACTCAAACCATTCAAACTAATTCACTGCTTTTGTGAATCATGGGAATAAACAGAAATTGCAAGCAGTGACAAGCATATGTTAACAACAGTCTCATTGATATGAATCATTCATTAACAGCATTCATTTTTTTAATGTAATACTCAATACTCAATACTCATTTTAGAAAATGCAAAATGTTGCCGTTTGAATCGTAATCATGCAGGTCTCTGTTGTGCATAACTACTTAAAAGTAATGTAGGCATTAAATCAATACTCCATTGATTTAAAATTATATAAATTAATGACAAAATTTTGCGGGGCAGCTTTTTTAACTCATTCATTAGTTGGATTTTTATACCCTTCACTACATTTCTTGTGTAATTTCTACAATAATCATTTTCTTCCCCATAAGGTATATATATATATATATATATATATATATATATATATATATATATATATATATATATATATATATATATATATATATATATATATATATATATATATATTCTGGATCTTTATAGATAAATAAGTTGATTTAGCGATGTCCTTTTGTCCCTCCATCTGTCCGTCTGTGTTCGGGTTGAAATCTAAATCTAGTGCCAAGGCACCAGAATAGATACAGAAAATTGAAGCTCACCAACAAATCTGCTAGGCATAGTTTCGGAAATTTTGCTGTTGCAATTCCGCAATGTCAGACCCTTCCATTCCAGGCTGCAGGCAAAAAACTACACCTATAGGCGTATATAGGTATACACCCATGTCTGTTTTTACATGGTCTTTTTTTACACGGTTTTTATTTAACACGGTTTGAGAATAAAAAATTATTTTTTTACACGATTTTATTCCATTTAGCACCATTCAAAATCATTTGGGCTTAGATTTTATTTGTAAAATTTAAGTTTTGCGATATATTTTCATATCAAAAATTTAGTGGAATTCCCTTTTTGTGCATTTTTAAGCATTTTTACAGTAAGAACTATAAAACGAATAAAATTTAATTGAGCAATCGTTGATTTCTGAAACAAAACTATCTATTAAGTCTTCATCCTACACTAAAGATGATACAGTAAAATAAACATGATTTCTTAACCTTGATTTTGATATAGTTTATTTTGACCTTTTTAATAATTTGTATTTATTTATTTTTCTTTTCAAGCTTTAGGTCGTTAATTATTTTTATGGAATTAATGAACAAGAATAAGTATTTTTAATTTTAGTCTTAATGGTAGTTGAATTATATTAATGATAAATAAATCATATTTAAAATTTAACAAAATATAAATTTTGCTTTATGTTGATTGCGAACTTAAAAAAAATCCCGTCCGTACTTTTTAACGAATGAAATGAAATGACACTGTATATACATATTTAAACACAATGATTTATACTATAAGTAGCTTATAATATTGTACTGTAAATATATCCAATTCATTTAAGGCAGTTTTAAATTTTATAACTAACTGAAAGGTTATCAATAATATAAATCGCTGTCCTGGTGTGGAAAATATTATTTTAAATGTTCATGTATCATATTTTAAATAGCAAACTGTTTTCTTATTTATTATTCGTTTTTAAGCCCTAACCCTGAAAAGAAATCTTGCACATTTTGAGATTCATCTGATGATATAAACAATAAAAAATTCTGAATTATTAAACTTATTATTGCGATAGGAAAAATATTGTTTATCAACAAGCAATGGCCCGAAATATACTATAATACTACTTATACTCAGCTAAAATAACAGTTAAGAAATTGCTTGTAGTTCACCCGATCTCAGAAGACACTAAGAATCTTTAAAAAATCGTTTGGGCTGACCACAAAGTATTTAAAAATATCAGAACACAGTATGTTTTTTTACACCTTATTTTGAAAGCATTCCACACAAAAGTATTCAAAATACATAAAATACATACTAAAACAAATTTTGTAGAAAATATTATCTAAAAAACGCATGAACGAAAAAAATGGTTAAATCAACTTATTTTTGATTTAAATATGTACAGGGTTTGTACAAGCAAACGTAACAAAACACATAAAATTACCTAAATTTACATCCAAAAAAAATTAATACGAATAATAATTTATGCTTTACTAATTTTTCGTTATTATACTATATCTACTTATATTTATATAGTTTAATATAGTTTTAGCATATTGATACTGATGAAATATCATAAATACAGCTAATTTACCAAAACAATTTTATAATAACCAACTTTTATTTAATTCTACAGAGCGGTATTTGAAATAAACATATAAATCTTTAAGGTGATTTCATCAAGATACTCAAAGCTTAGTTTTACCTAAAAGTCGTTGTGTTATTAGTTAGGTCGAACATGGGGGCATGCCAATCTTCTAGGAACAACGGATGTTATTCCTGAGCTCTTATACTACTGCACCCCGACACCCTTCTTCACACGAAGCTTCCACTTCGATTTGACGGACGAACACTCTCCAACATCTCGAACTCTACGGGTTTACACAGATGGTTCCAAAAGGGGAACGAAAGTGGGGGTGGAGTCTTTATAGAGGAATTTGGAATCAGAATATGTTTCACACTCCCGAATGACTGCAATGTCTTACAAGCAGAAATATCTGCTATTAAAAAGGCGGCTAAGCTACCACAGGATATCAGACAGAGATATCTGGATTTGTATTGATAGTAAAGCCGCGTTTATGTCCTTTATAGGTGTGTATAGCACATCAAATCTTGTCCTGGAATGCCGGACATCCTTGAATGCGATGGCGAAAAATTCGACAGTCACCTTAAAATTTGTGCGGGGACATGGGACTTTCGAGGCAACTGTGCTGCCGATGAACTAGCCAAGAAGGGAATACAACTGCACGATAATGCATGCTATAGACATCTATAGTGGCATCCCCCTCTCGGCCTGTTTACACCGCATGAACTTTGCAATTTATGATATAGCTCAGGTCAGATGGTCCAATGAGTCGACTTGCTCGATTGCAAGGACGATCTGACCCTCGCTGGAGCAAAAGAAAACGGTCTCGCTATTTCGGCTGTAGAAAATGAAGATATGCGAATTAATAGCAATAGTCACTGGCCATTGCTTATTTGGAAGCCATGCAAGCAGGGTTATAATGACTTCTGTAGAAGTTGCCAAGATGAGGAAGAGGAGGAAACGGTTGAACAGCTTATCTGTCGTTGCCCTGCACTAGAACACTGGCGTCTACAATACTTGGGACGACGATGTTTTGATAGCCTTTCTGGTGTTTCATCTCTGGAACCAACTCGGACTAAATCCTTTTTAAGGAACTGTGGTTGGTTTTCTAACCCTCTTCTAACTGGAGTGACATATTTGCTCATCAGTGTATGTTACGTCCAATACAGCCTTCACGGCTAACACTTTCTACTCCTAGTCTATGATCGTCCACCCACTTCTGTCTCTATGCTTCTTCCTCAGCAGTCTGTAATAACCTTAATCTTAGTTCTTTATATTTTTTTTCTATCCCTTCTCTTATCTGCAGGTATCACGAAGGGACCAATATATTGTGGCTCAAGTGAGCTATTTTTCCTCTCCTTTTCAGATTGTTTTCTTTCTTTCTTTAAGAAGCTGCGTGCCTAACCTAACCTAACCTAGGTCGAACACTTATTAAATAACCTTTACATTCACCATTGCAGTTGTAAGGTTCATATAAATTATTTTCTATAAACTCAAAACTGTATCCTTTATTTTATGCGAAAAAATGTACTTAGAACATAATTTATATTGCCAAATTATAATTCGTTAAAGATTTTCTCTAGTTCCAACATCCTCACAATTTTAATTGCATAAAAAAAACTCCATTATGGAAGACTTTATTTTAATTCTAAAAGAAATGTTTCGTTTCCTATTAAGAAACTTATGAAAAGAAAATGAGAAACAAATGCAATAAAAGAAAAGTGTAAAATTCTTTGCATTTTCATCGCTTTCAACAAGTGCCGATCGCCATCTGATGGTATCACTGATACGAAAAAATGGAAAATTATGAATGCTTGCGGTATGCATATACGAACTAAAAATGTAGTGGCGTGCAACACTTTGAAATTTATGCCATGTCACACGCAGACTTGTTAATTGGCAAACGTATACGTATATACGTATAATATAAACGTCTGCATTTATATGTACATACATATGTATCATTTTTGCAAAAGTAAAAAAATACATAATTTAATGGTTTAGCAGTTTAACGTTAACTCTAATGTCTGGATTCGAATGAAGTGCAACAACGAACTAACAAAACATCGTATCAAAAGGAAATGCCAAAAGGGAATTCTTGGAAATTATGTTTCGTGCAATTTTGCTTAAAGAAGATTACACTGTACAATAATTCCAAAATAACGGGATTCCGACAATTGATTCTGGTAGAGGAGACTATAAAATATATATACGTGTGTCGGCGTTTTGAAAGATCACATCGAAAATTTATTTTATAGGCGGTAATATTTTCTCAGTTCTGGCCTGTTCTTGCAGCATACCGGTATATAAAGCAATAATTTCTTTTCGTCTGGGGTATAGGGTATGTTTAGCAATTTTGTAGAAAATGTTATCGCAACCTCCCCGCATAATGGCATTTTGTGGCTTTATTCTAACAAATCGTAAAGAATCACCTCGATAAAATGTTCTACAAAAATGTTATCCATAAAAGTTTACTATCTATGTTGTAACACACCAAAACCCACAACGTAGCACAAACACCAGAAACCAATAAAATTCAAGATTTGATTTTGATTTGAGTTGGATGCAAAATAAATGTTTAGCATAAAAGGTATTTTTAGCTTATCTAAAATTTGGGTAAAAGTTTCCTGATGTGTTAGAACATAGCCTACATTTCAGATGTAAAGAAAACATAGTTTTATATACCGATATGTTGTAAGAACAGGCTAGAGCTCGAAAACTTTAACCGCCTCTAAAATAAAATTCCGATGTGATCTTTCAAGACCGGCGTCCTGGATACACGTATATTTTTTAATTGTCTCCTCTTCCAGAATCAGTCTTCGAAACCCTGTAATTTGTTTTCCTGTTGATCTGTGTTATTAAAAAAGTACATGCAAATAGCAAACCTCGTTATTCTGTAATGTTTCTAATTAAATTGTGTGTGGGTTTTTTTAAATGATTTGTTTTTTTCTTATTCTGACCTTTGCTGTGTTTCTAACTATGTTTTTCTTGTTTTACCTCGCACTTGAACTCAATTTGTGCATGATTTTTAATTAACTCTATAAAGTGGTTAGTTTTTTGCTTTCAGGAACTTTGTAAGCTACTTGATTCATTATGGTCTATTTTTTATAACTGATTTAAAAATACAAAGTTTTTCTACATCAACTTATATTTGAAAATATCTTTAGTTAAGTGATTAGTAAGAAACAGATTAAAATTTATTATTTTTTTTTTTTTTTAATTTATTAACCAAATTTTTTAATACTAAAAATTTAAGAGATTTGTCTATCATAGAATGTCTTTATAGTTTGGCACAAAATAGTTTTATGGTGTAAAAAAGCCTCGTTAATTTCCGATATACATCTACATTAATCCTTTTTCTTCTATAAGCTGCACAATGCGGTTGAATGAAATGGATGTAAATATCAACATTTTTAATACTTTGTCCAGTTTATATGCTTTTATTTTATTACAAAAATTTATTAAAGTCACAAACGCTTTTGTAAAATGCAAGAAGATATAATAGCAAAATATTTAATCAATAATTTAAAACATTATAAGCCCAACAAGACAGTGATCGTTATTTGACTGTCACTGGATTTTACTATCATTGCGTCTGACAAACTTTCCATCACCTTTTTAAGGTCCGAGTTGTTGTTGTTATTGTCTACTTTTGCACTTATGTATGTAAGTAAGTAAATATTCCCCAATGGTATGCTGCTAAGTACGCTGTTTACCAATAAGGGATTAAGTTTCTGTGGAAGCATAGCATTGAATTATGGTGATGTTTCGAACCGAGTTTGCAGTCATAATTACTTCATCAACAGCGTACCATTTACTTAGCTATAGCTTTCGTGCTGAGCATAACACCAACACCTTAGTGGAGAGATGCATTTGTTTGCTCGTAGTTTGGTCAATTTGACTCAAAAATGCCAAGAAATACGATTTTTAATCGGGATACTTTTTTGGCGACTTGAACTAGTTTACCAGTTTGGAAGAGTGTTCTTACATTCCAGGTGCAATTTGTGTTTTCATAAAAAAGGTGGTTATCAAAGTGCTATTCTTGTTTGATTTTCTATTGGTTTCACTTACATTTGCTTTTAAAAAGCAGTAGGTTCATAACCCTAGTCTCTTAGCCTTTTAACGAGGCTAACATCTTTGGCACAGCTTATCTGAGTCAGACGTTGGATGAATGTGTGTTTTTGGGGTGCGTCAGCGGCGCGTCCTCATCCCGTCAGTATAGAATGGATTACTATTACCCCCTTATTGTTCGAGACTTTTTGAGCTACAGCATTTATCCATATCACTTCTGTTCTTTATTATAAAGAGTTAAAAAGTTCTTTATTATAAAGAGATAAAAAGCGAATACTAGCTGAATGTAATCCAATTTACGGATCTCTATATCCATCTAGGATTCTTCACAAAAAACATACATACATATGTACATACATACATACATACATACATACATACATACATACATACATACATACATACATACATACATACATACATACATACATACATACATACATACATACATACATACATACATACATACATACATACATACATACATCTACAGAACAGTGTCGGACGAAGCTGCGTTGGTCATTGCTGGTATGATACCTATCGACTAGGCTAGGGAGTCTGAGTCCCGGGCATCAACGGACGAAACTGGCCAGAGCACTGCGAGAGCAGCAAGCATTAACGAATGGCAAAGGCGATGGAATGAAACTTCGAAGGGTAGATGGACATACAAATTGTTACCAAATGTGAGAGTTTGGCTTGAGAGGAGCCATGGATATCTGAACTATTACCTGACTCAATTTTTCAGTGGACATGGCTGTTTTCGGACATATTTGTGCCGTTTTGGATACGACAGTTCCCCGTTCTGTCCGTTTTGTGATGGAGATGTGGCT
Organism: Phasia obesa; assembly: GCA_949628195.1. Taxonomy (NCBI): domain Eukaryota; kingdom Metazoa; phylum Arthropoda; class Insecta; order Diptera; family Tachinidae; genus Phasia; species Phasia obesa. The sequence goes on from OX451215.1 coordinate 40,653,689, forward strand.
AAAGATGCCGAACATATATTCTTCTTCTGTCCACGATTTAATCCCGAGAGAGCAAACTTAGAGCAGATGTTAGGGTGTAGAATTAATCCTACTAACATAATTAGCTTAATGTTAACCACTTTGGAAAACTGGGAAAATATATGTAATTTTGTAAAATTGGTTAGGTTAGAAATTCGTAGCCTCGAGGAGATTCGAAGGAGAGTCTTAGCAGTATAGTGTAGGTACATACCTCTTCCCACCCTGCGAGGAAATACTTTTGCGGTGGTTCCGCAGGGATTGTGGAATAGTGTATTGAGGTTGTTTAGCGTGTTAAAGTCTCGCACTCCTGGCGTCTTGGGAGCCAGAGTCTTCTGACGATTTTTACCTCATTAACAAACAAAAAAAAACATACATACATACATATGTACATACATACATACATACATACATATCTACATATTATAATATAATAAAAAGTCACATTTTTGACTTTTAAATATGAAAAACTTTATCAATAATAAAATTGATAAATAAAAATTTTTGAAAACAAAATGTTTATAATTTTTATATAAACTCCTTCCCATTAGATAGATACAAATAATGATAAAGGCGGACATGGCGATTTCAAAAATGTATTAAATCCTTCTTGTAATTGATTTAAAAAAAATACCAACTTAATCGTGAAAAACTGTTAATAATTTTTATTAGAAAAATATTCATATTTTTATAAAAATATGGTCCATATGGTACATACATATACATATTTATATGTACACTCATATGTATGTGTATATACATATACATTTTAAAACGCTAACTTCATTTCAATATGTTACTAAAAGTTCGATATGTCAACCAGATTTGAACCGCATAATTGTAGTCAGAACTGCAATTTTTAGTACATTTTCAGTATTCTTTACTTTCTTCTGACAGAAAATAAAAAGTATGTTTAAACATACACAATTTTCTATGAATTTAAATACCAGTAAAAGATTTTATTTTTAAACAAGTGCGTATAGTTTGAAGCACCATTTATCCATAAACTCTACGTCTTGTTTGCAGTATTTAAGAGTCAATCAATGATAAGTCAGTCTTTGGAAAAAAAATAAATAAAAACGATAAAACGAAGTATTGGTTATGTAAATTAGTTGCGTTTGAAAAATTAAATATGTAAAGATATAAAGAACGATATTATAGTCAGCATGTATTTATGTATATTTAAGTAATCTATATTTTTATTTTAATAAAAACTAATATAAGTGAAAATTGCTTATTTGCAATTGCAATTTATGTAGTAATTAATATTGGTGGAATGTTTATAATTTTAATTTTCTTTTTATACATCACTTTATTCAGAAAGAGTAATTTAAATTAAATATACCTTAAATTGGTAATGAAGCACTTTTTTTAAATCCAGTCAACTTAAAATAATTTTCTAATTACATTAGAGAAATAAGATTGTTTAAACGGTCAACAATCTTATTTTCTCTCTTCTGAGTTCTTATACAAATGGTGCAGTAAATGCAAAAGCCAAGCAGAAACTCTTTTAATTTAGGTGCGAATTTCAAGAGTCGGACTGTTACGGTTCAAAAAATAAGGGAATATAAATGCCAAGTATGATACTGTCGGAATACCCTTTAATTTTTCTTTTTTTTATAAAGACCATGTTAATACACCTTATGTGAAAATTTCAAGGGTTCATATATATACAATTCACGTCACTCGTGTAAAAGCATTTAATTTTTACTATTTGCTATAGAGGCCAGTAATATACTAATTGTGAAAATTTCCAGAGTCCAATTATTATGGTTCAAAATTTAGGCACATAACTTCAAATCACGTTAATATTGGAACACCCTTTAATTTTTAGGTTTATTTATTATACTTGTTTCTAAAACGAACAAAATTTTAATTAATCTTTGTAAATTTTAAGTGCACGCATCCTACAGTTCAAGAAATAAACACATATATGTACGTGAATAACATGTCCCTTTGTTGCTATAGCAGCCACAGTTATACAACTTCATTCCAAGAGATAGAAGGAGCTGACAGACGGACAGACATTGTTGCGAAAACAGTAGGGTAACGTTTTTACCCTTTGTTTGCGGAACCCTAATAAATTACATAGAAACTAATATGATTATAAAAAACTGTAGAAATGAAACCTTTAATGATTTATGTTAATAATATTAAATTGATTTCTATAATCTACACTGAGAAAAGCAAATAAGTTATATTTATTAATTTTAAATTCGAAAATTTGAAATTTTATTAGTGGAACTATTTATATTATATACAATGAAATTTGTAGTCAAGCTTAAGTTCGTTTTACCCTAAGTAGACGTAGTACGGACGTAGCTGTCTAGAAAATCTGCATTACGCTCTTCTAGTGTCTAAAAATTAACTTTTCCCAGTTTTTCTTTAATATTATCACCTAATTTGTAATTTAATTTATTTTTTAGAGAATAAAACAAACTCAAGCTTGACTACAAATTTTATTGTATTTATTAATTTTATTTAAAATTTTCACTTATCTCTGAGAGACTCAATTATACACAGAAGTGCAATCTGAGATTAATCTATTTTGAAAACTTATAATAAATGCTTTTCATTTCTTTTTTCAGATGTGTTTATAGTATCATTTTACAAAGAAAGGGTGAGTAGCAACTACTTTTAAAAGAAACTAAAAAAAAGTAATTTTTAAATGAAATACAGGGTGTATTAAGTATAAAAATATCAATAATAAGCGATTTTTAAGGAGTTCCTGGCAATTTTTAGCACCTATTGTAAATTTTTATGATAACATTATTTACGTTAATTATTTTATTAAATTGTAAAGTTTGCCGTAGGTGAAAGTTAGGACACATAAAGCGCATTTTTGTACATACACAATGACATCATATTTCCTTGTAATAAAAGCTTATAAAAAAAACACTTAACTTAAAATATTCTTTCTTATAATCCATAAATTTTTATTTTAAACTTATAACTGAAACAGTTACTAACATAAAAAATATTTATTTTGTTTTTTATGCTTGCCGATAAAGTTTGCAAACACTTGATCTGCATTGAATTAACAACGTAAAACTTATGCTTTTGTTTGCTTTATAATATACTAGCTATCCCCGGTGCGCTTCGCTACACCCGTCGCACGCTATTCTCACATTAAATATGCAAGGTACGACGCCTACTGTTCCCAACAAATCTGTTTTTTACTTGACTATACATATTACCACGATAATAATTTTTAATTTTTTATGGGAGGTACTACTACCTTAATCCTGTCTGTATTTTGCTAGACTATGCACATTAGTATGAGGGCTACTTGTGCAAAGGTTCAAGACTCTAGCTATTGTAGTTCTCTACGTACACGATAAAAATTTCTCACTATATATATGAGGTAACACACCCTCCATTCCAATTCAATCTGTGTTGCTCTAAACAATGTATCTTCGTATAGGGGTTACTAATGCAAAATTCTCAGATGCTACCTATTGCAGTTCTATAGATACAGGATAATAATTTTTTACTTTATATAGGGGGTACCGTGATCACTGCCCCAATCTAGCCTATGTTTTTCTAGAGTATTTGCATGGGTATGTGAGTTACTTTTACCTACTTTCAAGACTATACCTATTATGGTATTCTATGTAAACGATAATAGTTTTTCATTTTGCATAGGAGGTACCACGCCAACTGTCCCAATTCATTCTGCATTTTGGTAAATTATACGCATTTGCACAGGGGTTGCTCATGCAAAGTTTCAAGGTGCTATCTATTGTAGTTCGCCAGGAACACGATAATAAATTTTCACTTTGTATGGGAGGTAACACGCCTACTATTCCAATTCAGTCTGTGTTTGGCTACACTATGTATGTTAATATGATGGTTACTTGTACGAAATTTCAAGGCGCTACCTATGGCAGTTCTCTAGATAAAGGATAATAATTTTTCACATTATATGGGAGGTACCACGCCCACTGTCCCATTTAATTTCTTATTTATGTGAACTATGCACATTAGCATAGGGGTTACTGGCGCAAAGATTTAAGGCTCTGTCTATTGTAGTTCGCTAGGAACACGATAATAATTTTTCACTTTGTATGGGAGGTACCACGCCCACTATTCCAATCTAGTCTGTGTTTAGCTTGACTATTTACGTTAATATTGGGGTTATCGGTGCGAAATCGGTGCTAGCTATTGTAGTTACTAGATACACGATAATAATTTTTAGCTTTGTATGGGAGGTACCACGCCCACTATTCCAATCCATTTTATCTTCTTCTAAACTATGTATGTTGATATAGAGGTTCCTGTTGCAAAATTTCTTGGCGCTACCTATTACTCTTACCAAGATAAGCGATGATAAATATTTACTTTGAATATCAAAAAAATAAGTACCCTATTTTACCATTCGTATATCTAGTAACAAACTGTGAAAATTTCAGAAAGATCGGTTCACTGGTGTAGGCAGCTATAGCTTTCCGACAAACAAACAAACAAACACATATTGTGCTTTATATATATAGATTTATACTCGTTGCCATTAAGAATGTTTTTTATTTTACATCACCGTTGGTACACGCAAAGAAAAAACATGGCTGCGATATGTTACTCTAACAGTATGGTTACTCTAACACCAACATATTATGGTTAAATTATATGGTTGTTACCAAAACATATAATAAAACATTATAATATCACGATTAAATTACGCGATTATAGTATGACTAAAAACTAAAACGTGTTATATGGAAACATTTTTTACAATAAACATTTTTGTTATTTGATATTTTTATCATATGTTGGCTAATTTATGTATCAATAAAATAATCATGTAGATTTTATTAAAACATAAATTAGCAAAACATTATACTCACTTTATATTGTAAATAATAATATAATAAATATGCATATAATTTTGCAGAAAACATTATTTACACATTTTTTACGAGTTATTCTTTGTTATAATTGTATATATTTTGTTTATTATTTATATGATATGGTTAAAAATAATATATTATTTTTGAATACTTATACAACTTTGGTTGTGACTTAAAAATTATATAGTTCAAACCAACCATGTTAAAATTGTTGGGTGTATTAACCATTTATTTATTTATTTTATTTATTTATTAATTCAATTTAATCTTATATTTAAAGTACAGGAAAGCATGGATTATTAGTTACGACATATGTAAAGATAATTAGTTACAAATTTGTAAAGATAAAACTAAATTAAATTAGAAATTATTTATATTGTGAGAATAATGATTTACTGTCGAGCAAAATAATTAAATAAAAATTTTTTAAAACTACATACATTGCTATTAAGTTGCTGACTATCCGGAAGACAATTCCAAGGGCGGGCCGCATAAATGAAGAAGTGCCTTTCTGAGACAAGAAAGTGATCTGGAAAACCTAATTTTATCGCTAAGATATCGTGGAACCTCTGAATAAATATTTTTATGTAATAGTAAGAGTACACGAATATGTAGAAGATTATTAAATGAGACACCGTAAAGCTTGGAGGAAAAATAGGACACATAATCATATCTTCCCAGGCCATATGTATATCTTAGAATATTATTATATATAACATTCAGCTTTCTTTTGCTAATAGAATCACAGTTTGCGAAGAGTTCACAACCGTACATTAAACCTGGAAGTAACGAGTGATTTTTTAAGAGCTTGAGAACTTTTTTTTTTAAAAAAACGCATAAAATTTGCAAAATCTCATCGGTTCTTTATTTGAAACGTTAGATTGGTCCATGACATTTACTTTTTGAAGATAATTTCATTTAAATGTTGACCGCGGCTGCGTCTTAGGTGGTCCATTCGGAAAGTCCAATTTTGGGCAACTTTTCGAGCATTTCGGCCGGAATAGCCCGAATTTCTTCGGAAATGTTGTCTTCCAAAGCTGGAATAGTTGCTGGCTTATTTCTGTAGACTTTAGACTTGACGTAGCCCCACAAAAAATAGTCTAAAGGCGTCAAATCGCATGATCTTGGTGGCCAACTTACCGGTCCATTTCTTGAGATGAATTGTTCTCCGAAGTTTTCCCTCAAAATGGCCATAGAATCGCGAGCTGTGTGGCATGTAGCGCCATCTTGTTGAAACCACATGTCAACCAAGTTCAGTTGTTCCATTTTTGGCAACAAAAAGTTTGTTAGCATCGAACGATAGCGATCGCCATTCACCGTAACGTTGCGTCCAACAGCATCTTTGAAAAAATACGGTCCAATGATTCCACCAGCGTACAAACCACACCAAACAGTGCATTTTTCGGGATGCATGGGCAGTTCTTGAACGGCTTCTGGTTGCTCTTCACTCCAAATGCGGCAATTTTGCTTATTTACGTAGCCATTCAACCAGAAATGAGCCTCATCGCTGAACAAAATTTGTCGATAAAAAAGCGGATTTTCTGCCAACTTTCCTAGGGCCCATTCACTGAAAATTCGACGTTGTGGCAGATCGTTCGGCTTCAGTTCTTGCACGAGCTGTATTTTATACGGTTTTACACCAAGATCTTTGCGTAAAATCTTCCATGTGGTCGAATAACACAAACCCAATTGCTGCGAACGGCGACGAATCGACATTTCACGGTCTTCAGCAACACTCTCAGAAACAGACGCAATATTCTCTTCTGTACGCACTGTACGCATTCGTGTGGTTGGTTTAATGTCCAATAAAGTAAACTGAGTGCGAAACTTGGTCACAATCGCATTAATTGTTTGCTCACTTGGTCGATTATGTAGACCATAAATCGGACGTAAAGCGCGAAACACATTTCGAACCGAACACTGATTTTGGTAATAAAATTCAATGATTTGCAAGCGTTGCTCGTTAGTAAGTCTATTCATGATGAAATGTCAAAGCATACTGAGCATCTTTCTCTTTGGCACCATGTCTGAAATCTCACGTGATCTGTCCATTACTAATGCATGAAAATCCTAACCTCAAAAAAATCACCCATTAGGTATGATTTTGCAATCAATTGCCTAATATTTAGAGGAGTATAATACTGTGTGGACCAACGACACCTCAGCTTTATATAAGTCTGGCCTACAAGTATGTTCACATGATTTTTCCAAGTTAAGCTATTATTGAAAATAAGCCCAAGGTTTTTGGCAGCATTCACAATATTGTTCTTTTCTTTTTATTTAAAATTTTCTATTTATTTTAAAATTTTCTTTTTTTATTAAAATGTCTATACTGATATTAGAATCAAGTGTTCTATTGCGAATTATTAAGCACTTTGACTTATGAGGGTTTAAACAAATTCCATTAGCCGTTGTCCATAGACAGATTTTATTTAATTCATCGTTGAGTCTCACAATATTTCCAGTGACAGATTTTACTGGACTACTTAGGTATCACTGCACATCGTCGGCGTACATATGAATTTTGCAGTGCAACAGTTGGTTTGGCAGATCGTTTACATAAATTGCAAAAATGAGTCCATGTCAGACTTTCAACTGAAAAGAAAAATATTGGTTTAACAATCTAGTTTGACAGATGTCGAATTCCAGCCCTATATTTTTGAAACCACGAAATGTATAACCCATTATTTACTATCTGGCATTCATACATTACATGTCGAGTTTTGTAATTCATGTATACATTTGTGAAGAAAAAATGAAACTCTGAACCATACAATCTTTGATTTCCAAATAATGTTACTCTTTTTTTTTTTTGATGCTCATTTTTTTAAAATAGTGTATTAGAATTAACAACATTCTGTTTCAATGTCTATCAAATGAACTTAAAATACGTATTTTAAAAATATAAAATCAGTAATGTCACGTGATTGGTTCAGTTAATAGATTTAAATTAAAATATAATGAGCAAAATTAAATATTAATACATAATTGAAATTTTAATACGTCGAATAGTTTCACAATTATGAAAAATAATACAAAGTAAAAAATAGATAAAAACTTTGTAGAAAATTCTTACATAAAAATTTAGTAACGCTAAAAAAAAATAAGACATCACAAATTAAAAAAGTCCTAAAATATAAATTGCTTCATATACAACGCTGATGGTAGCAGCACACATCAAAGTACATTTACAAAATTATTCAGTGGTACTCCTATAATTTAAGAATGATTCTCATTTCATACACAAGGATGTTTATGTCTGAATGTTTGTTTTTTTACTCAAACATCCTTACAAAATTATAATCTAACATCTTTCCTACAAACTAGATTTTTCGAAAAGATTACTCCACAGAAAAGTTCAGTAACATTATTCACTAGTAGATATCTTTAATAAATCATGATATGAAACAATTTATTTTAAATATACAAGTGCCTACATATGTTTAGTATGTTTTTATGTTGCAATGGTTTCCACTCCCCAGAAAAAAAATATTTCCATTTATCTTCTCTTAAAGAAGACAAATCGTTTTTTCATCGTTTTGCAAAACATTCAAATTTCATTTTGAATAAATTGATAATTTAATAAAGAAAATAAAGTAACCGAAATTCTTACAATATGGGAATTTTCCGCCCTTTTTTTGCACTGAAGAGTGGAAGCCTACAAAAATAATTTGACAGCTGAGAGTGTGAGATTCGAAAAAATGAATTATTTCAAGAGAGAGTTTTGGTTTTCGTTATAAAAGCATTTAAAAATTCTTTTAAAAGACGAAACACATTTCCTCCTTAATGGCTTTCCTTATCGTCATTTGGGTTTTTCATTGAATTATCTTAAACCAAATGCATCCACTACGTTGGTGGCGATTGCAAAATAAATTATTTGTCTTCTAGGTGGTGCCAAATCAATATATCAGCACATTATAGTAGTAAATAAGCAAATGTATAAGACGAAAAACAAATTAATTTTTTTTAAATTTTTAGGAAAATTCCACGTGAAACTGTATTAACAGATGTAGAACGGGGATAAATCAAGGGAATGAGTCAATCTGGCATGAAAGTTGGTCAAATTTCTGCTTTTCCAAAGAGTAACCATAACGCAAAGACACATTTCTTGAAAAATACAGATGACTACGGTATTAATTAATATTTGGCCGCTATCCACTATTGATGATAGGAGCAAACGGCGCATACAGCAGTTAGCAACATGAGTTGTAGGAAAATAAAAGTGTAACTTGGCCTAAATGTGACTCACAAACGTGTTCATGAAATAATAAGACTATTTTGACCTTAAATATGAGTACCTTGTGTCTAAACCATGTTTAAAACAACGTCATAAAAATACTCATTTGGTATTTTATGAAAACTATAAATTTTGGGAAAATGAGTTTGAATCTGTGATATTCATTGACAAACAAAGTTTAATTTACTTGGTGCCCACAAATATTGGATGGTGGTAAGACGCCCACGGGCAGCATGCCACAAACGAGTTCATGGTGTAGGATCACCCGTAATATGGGCGGTATTTTTTATCAAAAGTAAAGTCCAAAATAGGCTTTATGCTAGGAAAATTGAATGTAGAAATCTACATAGATTTGTTACAAAGCTAACATCTTAATTTTGCTGGTGATTTACAAGGCTTTAAATGGACCTTCCAACAGGATAATACACCGATCCACGTGGTAAAAACGATGAACGCGATTTTTAGCTTTCGACAAATTGCTTTGCTCCAGTTGTCTGCTTTAAGCCTAGACCTCAATTCCATCGGGTATCTTTGGTGAATACCTTCTGTCAAAATAAATGCATCTTCCAAGCTATATAACAGCTAAAAAAAGCCATATTGGTTAAATGGATCAATATCAATGCGTCTGTCCCGATAAGGCTGGTGGAGTCAATGCCCCGTCGTGACAAGTTGGTCAGGATATACAAGGGTAACACAACCTATTATTAACTTTTATATATCTAATTAATAAAATTTTGGCACATATAAATATTTCACAGGGAGATTTAAAGAATTAATTTTTTCTCATGTTAAAAAAATATTTTAATATAATTATGTTATTTTGTTTTTTTTATTTATTTTAACTATAAATTAAAAAAAAAAATTACTTTTCCCAATTTACATTGTTTCGTTTAATTCAAATTAAAGTTGAAACATTGCATATATAATTATTTGACTAAATCAGATAAAGGAATACGAGAAAATCGCATTCAATCGTCACTTGGTGATAAATACCGAAAGCTTCCCTCCTGTTACGATTTTTCTCGTATTCCTTTATCTGAGTTTGGTTGGTTAAATATATGATGTTTACAACTTTACACTACCCAAAGTTGATAGATACGAAAAGTGCTAATGACGGACGTAGCTGTCCAAAAAATGTGCATTCCGCTCTGCTGGTAACTAAAAATTTAATTTCCCCAATTTTTCTTTAATATTATCACCTAATTTGTGATTTAATTTACTCTTTCTTAGAGAGAATAAAAACGAACTTAAGCTTGACTACAAATTTCATTGTATGTAATGAAAAACCTTTAAGCTCGAAACAATTGTATGAATTATATTTTCTATTCCATTTAAATTATAGACTTTGGCGCCTTCAAACAAATGTTAAACAACATTTAAGCTTAAACTGCATAATGATGTTTAATGTGGGGGAACATCGAAGGAGACCACTTCCTTAACGGGTCTCTTTTCGATCCGTTCCGTCCTGTATGATTATAGACAACCGAAAATTAATTACTTCAACCTACCCTAATAGAGTCACATGCTACAACCAGCCTTCAATCTTGACTTAAGTGATTACAAACTGTCGGTATTCTTTCTCACCACGCAGTCTTTGCAACGCTCGGGGGACCTGACATTCATATTTAACAAGCTTCTACCAGTGGTTCTAAGTCTTATGCTGCCGTCTCAGCCTTGAAGTTTTCGTGACCTGTCACTAATGCATTTATCTACCTTAAGGTACTTCTATTGTATCTGAGTTCCTTACTGGCCTTACTGCCCATGGGATTTTAGAGCAGCATTCAAGCCTGCTTACACATAATGGTCTCCTTCCACCCATGGCAGGATCTTAACTCGCATTGTACCATTACCCAGCGGGTTCTGGTCCACAGAAATTCACAGAAGATCCCCCTTTTGCCAGTTGGTCTGCTGCTTCATTCCTAGCTGTGCCTATATGTGATAATGATATTATTTTCCACCATATTTTTAAGGTCGAGGTTTTCCAAGACCTTTTTCGTATTACTTACATATATTTTTTTTTTGTACAATTGAATTTTATTCTATATGTCACTTTTATTTAATATGTAAGTTATTTAAATTGCAATTTGTGGTTTGTTTTATGTGTTTTGTTTAAAAAAATATATAAAATTATATTTTTCTCAACATCCATTAAATATTGTATACATCAAACTATTAAACAAACCACACAGTAAATAAACAATTTTAATGGCATTTTATTATTTTTCTGCAATAATTATTTCGGTTAATTATTCTCAATGTATTGGTTAATGTGAGAGTAATTAAAAACCAAAACTTGAATAAATTATTTTCATACAAAAATAATAGTTTATTTGACAACTTTTTATATTGTTAATTATTATTAATTATTCTTATATTATTAAATACGTTAAGGTGGTTTTTTAAGAAATAAAAGAGATATTCCTACAAAATTTTGAATTTACATACATAGATAAGAGTTTTTAATCAAATGGTGAGAGAAAATTTGAAAAAAATTTGATTTTTTTACAAAATTCATTAAAAAAAATTCATAAAATTCTTAAATTATCCTTAAATTTCTCGGAAATAAAAATTAAAAATTTTGTTTCAAGATTGGCTATGTTTGGATAGGGCTGGAAAGAGAACCTAATTTCGAACTAATTTTTCTTTTATTCTCATTTTCTGAAGGTTGTGTTTAAAAATGTTTAAAAAATTTACTAGTACTAAAATAAGTTTAAATTACATAAGCAAAAAAAAAATACCTCCTTTTTTTCCCAATTTAGAGGCTTGTAACTTTTTAACGAAAAGCTCTATCAGAACGAAACTTGAAACGAATTGATTCTAAATTTTATCAAGTATATATCCAATGTCTTAAGATATATTCAGTGGTTCGTGAGATACCGCACCACTGTGCAGTACCCCTGGGGGTCCAATTGTCACTGCAGGAAATGGCAAATGCTTTGACGCGGTTCACTCGGGGTAAATAGGGGCACCAGACGCTAGGGTTCCTAGAACCTAAATCTGGAAGAAAAGGTCTGTGTCTTAAAACACACGGGTCCTCTACGAGGCCCGACCAGTGCCCAAAGGACTGGTAC
>OX451215.1:40666058-40756791 GCA_949628195.1 Phasia obesa
AAAATTACCAAAACAACAAAAAAATTTAAATGTTTCTTTCGAAATTTTCTTAAAACTATTAAAAATAATTATTAATTTGTATATGAATGGCATTAGAAATTAAATTTATTCAGAAAAAAATTATTATTTTTCAAAAGTACGAATAAAACAAATGTGCAAACTGTGTCATAATAATTTTTAGATTCATGTAAGTAACATTGTATATAATTTGTTTACTTTCGTCCTTCATTGCAATTTTTTATGAATGTACATTCATGTGTAAAACGCAAAGCACAAACAGCTGTTTCCGTACGGAATGTGCGATCGGTTTCGGACTTTGCTTAAGCAAATGACATTCGACGAAACTCAACGAAAAGTATTGTTAAGTACATTATAGTTTGCCACATATGATTTACATGTAATTGTACAGTTGCTTAAGTTGGCTTAAAGCTAGCTTATGCATATTATAGTTGGGTCTTAAAAGTCTTCAATAAGTTACTTAAGCATTTGACAGACTTTTCGTTCATTTTTTGACATTAGCTTAAGCCAGCATATGCATATTATAGTTGGGCCTTTAACCACAACATATTATGGTAAACTATATGGTTGTAGTTAGACCAGATTATTATACAAGCATTACATGATTAAATTAAATGATTATAATATGGTTACAAACCATGAAATGATATATGAGAAATGCCAGTTTTCTTACATTTTAAAATACAAAATTATTTAATATTATCTTACAAATGATTTTATATAAAATGTGGACGATTCTAATAATACCTGCATACATTAGCAAACAATAATTAGTTGGTGATAACCTTGAATTTGCATTTTTCTTTTTCCAAACAGTGCTTCAAGAACATAAGGTCGGGAATACTATGGCCATCGATTTCACAACATTCGCACATGGCATAACAGTTTTAGATTTACCAGTAAAGAATTGTAAATCCTTAAATCTGCTTAAGATTTCTTTGATTACTTTGTTTTGTTGTTCTTGAAGACATCAATTTGATTAGCTCTGATTGCCGAAATTGTATTATGTATGGCAACTGACAACTAAAACTTGATCATTTTAGTTGCTGTTGATTTTTTTCAGAGATTATAAAGTAAAAACTGAACTAAAGCTGAAGAGTAAGTTAATTTGTTCATCTCATACAGACAACGTAAGTATCATAGCCCCCTTTCTGCGTTCCTCACATCATTTCACACATAGTATCTGCAATGCAAAAAAGGAATAACGATGATACGAATTTTTATAGAAAAACATTTTATCAGCACCTGGTCCCAGCTTTTAAACTTTTGATGGTTAAAAAAATAGCTGCTGGTATGAAACTTGGTATACCAAAGGCTTCATGCTCAAGAGGGGGTTGTAACTTACAGGAGTATCTTTAGGTGGATGAGGAGTATTATATATTTTTCTTTGAGATTTATCACCTTTGTTGGAACATGAAGATAAAATTGCATTAAACTTTCGAGTCTGTTTAGGCACATTTTGGTTATTAATTTCAATAAGAATCAAAACATGAAATAATATTTTTTGTATTTTCGTTGTTATTTATTAAAAACTATTTGATTGATTATATTTATTTCCAGTTGCTAGACTGTCAAAATAGAATTGTCGATAACTAATGGCAACTGAGAAGTTGCTTTCCATAATACCAATTTGTTTCCCAGTTGCGTTGCTTTTGGACAACGCAATTAAATTTCGGTTTCCATCCATAATCGACTTATAAAAATAAATTTCAGCCTCACAACGAAAAGACACAAATCAACTTAGCACGGCATCCAACTTAGCACCTAACAATAAGACTTATTAATAAAGTCTTAAAACATTACCCAACTTTTAAAAGCACTTTTTTAATTCCATCCAACAGTTTAAGCATTATCTTATTTTCACATCCAATTTCCTGTCTCAAGGCTGTCAGTGCCAAAAAATGTAGTAAGCGAATTTTCTATGTCCCTTAACATAAGCATACCTGCTCTGTTACCAGCTTTTTCAGACAGACGCATTGATATTTATGCATTCAATCAATATGGATTTTTTTAGCTGTCATATAAAGGGTGGTTAAGTTTTAAGGGCCGATGTTGATTTTGAATAAAACACAAATTGTTTGGGAAATTATTGTAATTTCTAAATATTTTGATAATATTGGTAAGGTTCAATTATGTATGGAAAAAAATATCGGCCAATTGGTCGATTCGACCTCGGCGGCACACCTCCATCCGATGCTCCAAATTTACGATGATGCTAAGGCATAATTGACGTTCTATGCCGTTAATATGCCGAATTATCTCATCCTGTATCTCTTGAATTGTTGCTGGCTTATCGACGTACATCTTTTCTTTCAAATAAACCCAAAGAAAGAAGTCCAACGGTTTTAAATCACATGATCTTGTCGTACAATTGACATCGCACCACGTGAGATAACACGGCCATTGAATTTGTCGCGCAAAAGAGCCATTGTTTCGTTAGCTGTGTGGCAAGTGGCACCGTCCGGTTGAAACCACATAACGTCCACATCCATATCTTCCAATTCGGGCCATAAAAAGTTCGTTATCATCTCACGATAGCGAACACTATTCTTAGTAACTGCCTGACCGGCCTCATTTCACAAAAAAAAATACGGCCCGATAATGCCGCCAGCCCATAAACTGCACTAAACAGTCACTCTTTGTGGGTGCATGGGTTTCTACAATTATTCTTGGATTATCTTTCGCCCAAATGCAGCAATTCTTCTTATTGACGATTCCACTGAGGTCAAAATGTGCCTCATCACTGAAGATGATTTTCTTCGAAAATTGATCATCCATTGTTGCCATTTCTTGCCACCATTCTGACTACTGATGACGTTTGGAATGATCAAGAAGCTTTAGTTCTTGAGTCAGTTGCACCTTGTAAATGCAAGTCTCTATGCATAATGTTCATCAACGTCAAGCGTGAGAGGTGCAATTGTTGGGCACGACGACAAGTTGGGGTGGACGGCTCTTCAGCCACACTATCGCGAACAGCAGCAATATTTTCTGCAGTACGAGCTGTATGAGCATGAGTTGAGTTAGTTTAAAATGGAGAAATTTCAATTTAAATGTAGAAAAAATTTGACGTTTAGGTGTGGTTCACATTCAAGATCGGCCCATAAAATTAACCACCCGATATATGGGACATTCTGCGAGAAATCAGACAGTTTAAAAAATAATCACTTTCGATTTAATCCATTTTTTTGATCTTGTTATCGACTTTTTTATTTTTATTTTTTTATTACTGGTTCGAATTTTTAACACTACAGAGTTTAGTTCCGGGTTAATAATCTGATATAAGGGTTTTTTATTTTTTAAATATTTTTAATTGAATCAATGAATGGAAGTCTTAAATGCAAATCCGATAGTACAGTTTTAAACCCATTTGGCGTGGAATGTCCCATATACATTGAATGAATGTAATTTACATTTGCCACATTTATTTATCGTTAAAAAACCTCAAACAATTCAAGCAAATATTTTCAATTTTAATTAATTTGTGCAACTTGTTTCATTAAAGCGGTAGAACGTGAAAATATTTTGGCAACGTTTAATAGCCACATGATATCTGTGCGTTTTATTAATGGCGCAATTTAAATTTAATTAATTTGTAGATGGTTCAAAAGTAAATAGTGCAAGACACAGAAACAAAATAAAAATAAATGGCACTTGAAATTGAATAAATTTATAGCATTTAACATTTGCTGAGAGTAATGTTCACACAGAAAAAAAAATGTGTAACCATTTTGTTAACACCTGTCTAAACATGATTTAAAAATAATCGAGGAAATAAATAATTTTTAATTATTCCAAAATAATTTTAATACTTGAGCTTATAATAAATCAGTCGGCCGATTCCAATTAAAGGCGTTAACTATAATTTCATTAGGATAATTCAAAACTATTTAATTGCACTGACATTTTTTCACCTAACATTTTAAACGTGTGTGAAATCAATAAATGGTTTTTTCAATAAAAATATAGTTTGCTGAACTATTTAAAATAAATAATGATAGCTAATAATTTAAATTTTTTTTTTAAATATTTTTTTAAATAATTTTTAAATTGTTTTCAAAATATTAAAATAGGAACTAAATTAAATAATAATTAGTAAGTTTTACTGCTAAATATTTTAAAGCGTAATAACTAATTTATTATATAATAGCAGGCCGGGCAGCGTCATGACAATATTATGTTCGATTTTGAAAATTTTAAGACCTTTGCTTTTGGTTTATGTATTTACTTTATATAGAAGTACCCATCCCAGGGTAATTACTAACCATATCGGAACATACGCTTTATATGATATTATAAAATTAAAATATTCTAAAATTACTGTAAATGATGGGTAAAATTTCCGTTAACAAAAAAGAAGTGCTGCCAAGTGTCACTACCATTAAATCGTTAAAATTTTATACCTTGAATCCCAGTGCAATGGGTTATCTCTATTTTCTGAGATAACCCATTTTGATATATGAGATATGTTATTATTAAAATGCATCCAGTAGTTTTTACGAGATGCGCACACAGACAAACAGACAAAAAAAAAATTCAAAAATTTGTGCACCGGCAATAACAGCTTTCAAAAATATTTCATGTACAGAAACGGCACTGTTACCAAAAAAAAAACTTAACTCGGCATTCTCTTTCAAAAGTTTGGGGGTTTTGGACACTAAATACTGTACATATAAAATACTTACGGATGTATTTATGTACAGGGATACAGAAAATTACGCATAAATCCTAAAAAATTAAAACATATTTTTCTGTGAAAATAAAAAAATGAATATCGATGCTATACGATCAATTTATAAATGTTCTACACCGTTAGAGCTATCGTCTGAGAATTTCGTAAAAACTAGAAAATTTAAAACAAAAGTTTAAAAATTGAACGGCCAGGATAAGCTACTGCAAAGCCAGGCAATCAAAAAATTTTTTTCCATAATTAATAAGAGTATTAATATTTTTAATAAAACAATAAATACCAAAAGAAATTTTGTATTTAATTTTATTTGATCAATGATTTGGCAGATAAAAGAAATTGGTGTACATTTTTTTTATTCAAAAAAATTAAATTAATTTTACTCAGTAATTTAATTAAATATTCATTTTTTTATTTGAACTTAGCTAAAGGCTAGGCCTAGGTAATCTAAAAATTGTAATGCCCTAATTCATAATAAATAAAACTTATTGGAAATGTATTTTAGAACATAGTTTGTGTGAAAAATTTGTTCTAATTTTTTTTTTTAAATTTATTTCATTTATTATGAATATCGGTATAAAAATTTAAGTCTAACAATGTGTAGATTAAAAAGGTTACAGGATTTTTATAGCACAATTTTTTTTGTTTTTTTTTTTAAGAGAAGCAACACGCAGACAATTAATGCCTATATTAAATGTGTTACTTCCTTCGGAAAGGGATATTAGTAAATAAGACAGATGGTTAGTGTGATAGTAAAGCTTAGCATCTGACAACACTGCAATTGCACGTTATGATTATTTTTAGAAGAGTATTGCAGCGCCTCTGGTGTTATTTAGGCGAATAAGTTGAAGCTAGCATAGCCAATTTATAATTATTTTACTTCGCCGACGATTTAGTGCTATGTAATAATACCGGCGAAGGACGGCGCTGTGATATGCAATATTACAAAGAAAAATTAATACGTATCAGATTAATACGTATCAGAAAAATTGATGTTGCCTCGGCTGAGTATTGAACTCGTGAGACCATTGCTTAGTAGTCAACGTGCTAACCACTTAAGCTACAGCACCCCCAATGTATTTCAAAGTGTTTTTTGTATCATATTAAATCGCTGCAAATGTGTCTTTTGATAAGAAATCAGTTGGTTAAAAAATGGAACTACACATGTACAAAATATTATATATTGGACAAATACAATCATTAAATCCGGAAAACCTACCGAAATCAAATAGTTTTATAATGAGATACAAAATTAATGATTTTTTCATAATTCATATACAAGGTATTATGGGAAAAGTATGTGGATATTAATTTAAAATAAATTAAGCTCATACAGCTAGCTAGGCATCACCACACAATACTTTGAAAATATTATTTACATGGGATTCCTTCGTTGAAAGTTAAACATCACCTACATTTATATACTACATGCGTTATATCACGTTGCAGATCGTTCATATAAATTAAACTATTTGGACACCACTTCGGACCAAATTTAAAGGCAAGAAGAGGCTTTAAAAAACTTATTTAGTTAATGATCACAAAGACTATTCTCTCTGATTCAAACAGTAATATTCAATAAAAAACATGTCATATTATAATGCTAGTTCTGCCCACACACTTTGAGTGCGTCCTGACAATATTTTGTTTCATTTTGCTTTGAAAGTAATCCACACTAAATTTTAAGACTCGTATTTGCTTTATATAAAGGTACCCATGCCTGGATAAAATTCTAAAATTTATTTAACATTCTAAAATTCTAAAAATTATTGTAAAGCTCTGTAAAAAGTGTTTATAAGTAGATTCTAATAATAATGTAATTCAACAAAGTAAAAATACAAATCAAATGCAAATATTATTCAATTGGCTATTTGGCAGTAAGTAATTTATATTTTGTCATTATTTTAAAACAGCGTCATCTGTTGCGCAACCGTGTTTAAAAACCCCGCTGTCAAAAATAAAAAATGCCTTAAAGTATGCAGTACCCTTAAATCGGTAAAAAAAATAGCGTGATTTTACTTCTTTTTCTCCACTTTCTCTTGCGAATAGGGATCAGTGTACTAAAGAACCTCCTCACAAAATTTTGTTAAAATCCATCCAGTAGTTTTTATGCGATGCGAACACAGACAAACAAACAGAAAGGAAATGAGTTACTGTTTTATTATATTTATAGATTTTCTATAACTATGACAATCTTGAATTTGTCTAACCAAAAATACTTCCAGAACTTCAGAAGTATTATTTAAGGCACTTATTAGGCTATAGTCTAACCAAGAGCGCAAAAACTCAGCCAACGTCTCAATAGCAAGACTTTATACTACCAATTTAACACGAGTGGGCGGCTTACCCATGCGGCTCAGGTTTCTCATGATTTATAAGACAAAAAAATAAATATAGAATAAAAAATTTTATTATTTTAGAACGTTTTTTGTTTGAAACACATTTTTTTTTTGTATTTGCTTATGGCAATAAATTTTCCCAGCAAAATTCCACGCCACATTTTTAACCTTAACGCTTTGTTTCCGTTTTGAGGAAAATTAATCTTAACTTTGCTGCCTCCACATGCTGTTATTCCGCATTATCCAATGATTTAACGTTAATTTAATGTTCTAAGGTATAATAAATTTATTTGTTTATTTAAAGATAATGCTAATAAAGATTCCAACAAATTTATATTTTACCCTTATTAGTCTTGTTAAACAATTTACGAAAATGGGAGATCTACTTTCTTAAAGTTAATTTATTTAATTTATTTTAAACCAAATGATTTGTTGTACAATGTTAAATAGCCTTAAAATTACTGCACATCTTAAATTTACTTATTAAGTGTCGTAAATATTAATTCTTTTGAATGTTTATTCTGGCTTACTTTACATGTCCTAAATACGTTTTTAATTTAAAATTTTTAATTCTTCTAAAAATGTTTCATTATGTTACAAATTGTATTCCATTGTAATAATGAAATAAAAAAATTTAATTTAACAATTTTTATTTGTCTTAATCATTAAACACATAGACGACAGCAGGATACCGACTACAACCTGTCAAAATTAAAATGCACGCGTTTATATGAAGACGATTATTTTGACGACATTATAGCAACATGGCTACACGACCACCGTTGTGGCTGTAGTCAACTTAGCCTAATTTCTATTTTTATATGCGACAATATAATTTTATTCAACAAAATATAATATCGCAAAATTAAAAATACAAATTCATTTACAATCAAAAGGCTTTGAGCAAATATATTTATTTGTTTTGATATGATAAAAGGAATTTTGTGAAAAAGAAATTTTTTTTTTAAAGAAAAAATATGTATTTCTACAATATTTTCATAGTTTTGAAGTACGTAGCTGTCGTCTTCAACATAATTCAGTAGCTGACTACACGGCGACGATTGTAGCCAACAGCATTTTTAGTCGTGTAGCGGTGCGGCTACACCGCTACACGACTAAAAATGTTATCTTTGTGTTTAAAGCTTTAAGTATCATGAGCAAGCCGACTTGCTATATTCGGTTGGTGTAACAAAAAAACAAGAAATTAAACTTTACGGGTAGAATTTTTTTTTTCATCTTAAGCTTCTTTCGAGCTTGCTGAAATTCCAAAATATATTGTAATGAGTTTTTATTTTTATACCCTTCACCACAGCTGGAAGGAGTATATATAAGTTTATCATTCCGTGTGTTATTTCTACTATATTCATTTTCGACCCCATAAAGCATATATATTCTGTATCCTTACACAAAGAGAAGTTGCCTAAGCTATCTCTCTCGGTGTTCGGATTCAAATTAACGTTGCCAATGCACCAGAAAAAATACAGAAAATTGAGAATTTGGCTAATGCAATTCAGCAACATCATTTTCATTCGAGGCTATGGGCAAAAAACTGGGCGTGGTTTTTTGCCCATATTTTTTCGTGTTGTTTTTACTTTACCACACGTAGTATAAGGAATAGTAATCATGAAAAAAATCAAGGTCGACGGATTTATACGTTTTGAAGTCTCCTGAATTCATTTTGGCTCTTTTCGCGATGATGTGTGTGGATGGGTGTGTATGCCACGTTTATTGTGGAGTTTGTACATGTCATACCGTTTGACATATCGAAATGAAATGTAGTATGTGCCTTTGGTATATGGATATGAAGAGCTGTATAGTTTTTAGACATAATCGGGAGATGGAAAGGGGTAGTTTCCTTACCCTTAAATTTTGTGAACGCTCTACAGGTCATACCGTATGACATATGAAATTGAAATTAAGTATGTGCCTTTGGTATATGGTGATGAAGAGTTGGAACGGGCAAGGGGAAGTTTACTTACTCCCAAATTTTGTAAACGCTCTACATGTTATTTCGGTTGCAATGATTCTATTTTTTTTTTTTTTGTTTTTTTTCAAAAATTAATATCAATGAATAACACACTATTAAATTTAACTAATAATTTATAAAGAATTTTAATTCTTAAAAATAATCACATTATGTTTTATTTATTTAAAATTTCTTTGCTTAAAGTCTTAAGCGAATCATTTTACACAAATGTAAAGAAATCAAAAGAAAAAGATATTTTGCTTATGAAAATATAATTTAAAAACATTTTTCTTAATTTTAATAAAAAATCTTAAAAACAGAAACTAAAATTAAATAAAATAAACAATTTATATAGTGCAATTTAATTTTCCATGTTTTGGTTATCTGTTCCTTCTTCTTGCGGATAAATAGATTAAAATATTACGACTGTCACAACGTCTTAGTTCAGAAATGACCTTCAAGAAAAACTAAACCAAAACACAAATCCCAGAAAGCACAAAACATATTTTTGTGGTTAGTATGCCGCAGCATTGTGCACATATTTGTTTCTTTTTTATTTCAATAATACCTTGGTGTTCTTAACCACAGTAGGTATGGTAGTTTCTTTTTAAGGTTTGCCTTAAATTCTCTTTCGTGTTATGAATATTTGGTAGTATTTAAGCATTAAGAAGACTTTTAAATTTCTTGCTTAAGCAAATAAGGCACATTACATTACTATAGTTAGTCCAAGTTTTTTTTTCGTAGCTTATTCTCATTTATTTTTATGTTTTAATTCCTCTTCCTTGAACATTTTTTCTTAAGTATAACTTACATGCTTAAAGATGGTTTCTTAAACATTTTTAATTAATAGTATGGCCAGTTACGTGCATACGCAATTATAATGGGAGATCACAGAACACATCCGGTAATATTACGTGGAATAAGACAAAGTATAAAATTATATTTAAATATTAAAAGAAAAATTTTTATTTTTTGGATACTCAAAATTTGTAAGAAGAATACATGTATGTATATTTCAAAATTATAGTTATAAAAAATGTAATTTTTAAAAATTTAATAAGCTTTAAATTGTTAACATATTTGATCTTTTAACTACAAAAATTAAACGTTTTAAATTCTACTGATTTTTTATTGTTTTTAGAAGAGACTGCTTAACAGATGAAACTGCCCAGCAAAAAAAAACTCGCGTTTTTGTAAGCAATACAATCTTTTCCTGCCATAAATGATGCATGAATATATGCAATTTTGTAGGAAATAAAATGTCAAGTTTACAAAAAAAAAATAAAACTATAGTAGCCTACACTCAACTTTACCCATACCTATATTACATAAAGAATAAAAGTCCAAAGTATATTCGAATCGAAAAATTAATTATCTTCGGTTTGGGGTGTTAAGTTAACTACTCCTTTCCCCTTCCCGATTATGCCCAAAATATATACAACTCTTCATCACCGTAAACCAAAGGCACATACTGAATTTCATTTTGATATGTCATACGGTATGATGTGAGCGTTTACAAAATTTGGGAGTAAGTAAATTATTCCTTTTCCCTTCCGGATTATGCCCAAAACTTACACAACTCTTCTTCTCCATATACCAAGGCACATACTAAATTGCGTTTTAATATATTATACAGTATGACCTGTAGAGTGTTCAGAAAATTTGTTGGTAAGGAAACTACCCCTTGCCCCCTCCTGATTATTCCTAAAAACTATACAGCTCTTCATCCCCACATACCTAAGGCATGTACTAAATTTCAGTTTGATATGTCAAACTGTATGACCTGCACAATTTCCACAAAAATAGTGGCATACACACCCACCAATTCACAAACTCACCCTCAGACATCATAGCGAAAATAGCCAAAATGGATTCAGGAGACCTCAAGTCTCCATATATTTTTTTTTTTTTTTGTTCATTTATTATTTATTGTATCTTCAATATATTTAAACTAACAATAATTACTCATATCTTACCAAACAATTGCCTGAACATTAATTTTTGTTTCAGTTGAAGAAAAAAAGTCTACAATTTTTGTTTTAACATCCCTGTAATAATCAAAAATTCCATTTAGTTTTCTTTATAGCTGCGTACTACCAAACTGAAAGTCGCCTGAAAAATTTCAAACCTGAATTTCAGGCTGTTTTTCACACACTTCTTATGGCAAACTGACATTCAGTCGAGCTGCGTACCGGGCTTTAAGTCTAAAATAAAAATATACTTTTTAAATCCAAAATAATGTTTGATTCACGGTTGTTGTAATCATTTGCTGGTCATCCCTCTGAAATACGGCCAAGAGAACAACTATCTCTTCTTTTTAGTCGAATGTAACCAGGTTCATTTAGTATGTTATGCGCCAAAGGATTTGGATGAGATTAAATCGTATTTGTTATAAGTGTCTCATTTTTATGGTTCCAAACATAAAGGGCTCTTTCAGAATAACCCCCAGTCTATTAAAATAAGATTTACTAACATTGACAAACCAAAAATTATATTTCTTCACCGTTAAACAAGTCAATTATTTGATAAGCTGTATATTTCATAAGCTGTAATAAAATTTGTTTAAAAATTGTATTACAGCTCAATTGCGGTAGTGTCTAAAAATTAAATTTTTCTAATTTTCTTAAAAATTAAAAAAATAATTTGTATAAAATATTTTTT
Source organism: Phasia obesa (assembly GCA_949628195.1). Taxonomy (NCBI): domain Eukaryota; kingdom Metazoa; phylum Arthropoda; class Insecta; order Diptera; family Tachinidae; genus Phasia; species Phasia obesa. Next base: position 40,677,727 of record OX451215.1, read on the forward strand.
CAACGCCATTTAGTATTGTTTAACTAAAAATTGTTTAACTAATAAATACAATGATATATTAATTTAAAATATTTATATTATTAAAACAAAATAAAATAAAATAAAATAATAAAATCAAGCCATATCTTTTCTTTACAGAATTTGGACAATCAATCTAGAGTTTCAATTCAGCGGTTTCAAAAACATACGGAACAAGATTTTCATACAAATAGATAAAAAAAAAAATCTTTACAAAACTGAACTGAGCATTACTAAGAAGAAAAAAAAACTTAAACACAAGTGATAATCAAATTAAAATAAATAGCTCATAGACAGAAGCATTACAGCAATTAAATGCATAAATGAATGAAAATGTCAAACCAAATCAAAGAAACTAAGAACTTGAACAGAATTAGGTGATTGAATGACACAAGTAAATTGAAATATTTGTACCTAAATAAAACAAACATTTCAACCCACCCACACTCATGCGAAGATAAGTAAACAGTAAATAGATACAAGAATAAAATAAACAGTCACTTAAAGGCACATACAATTCATACACAAATGTCAATATTCAGTCATGTAAATGCACAACCACAAAAAGGAAAAGGAAATACGAAACTGGAAATATATCAGTTGTTCAGAACAGAGGCTACACAAATAAGTCATATAAAAAAATAACTCAATGTACTTTTTCACAGGCAATTTCCAAGACTACCAAGTTGTTTAGCTGTAACAAAAAGTTTACAATTTAGGAAAAAGTTTTCATTTTCTATTTACATCAATCATATAAATGGATCTATATAAAGACAGACAAACAGAAAATTTAATAAAAAACCTTAAACAGTCTCTTACATTGTATTGGATTTTACTATATAGGAGTCGAACATTTGATAAGAGAATGAAGGAAGCCTAGTAACTAGATATAGATTTAAAATAGTATTTATTACAAATAGGTTTAAAGTCAAACTAATCATAAAGGAGATTAAAAAGTAGCCCATATCGCCCTAAATTTAAAAACCATAAACTTTTTATATGGATTCTATAGCTGAAAAGAAGTTTAACAAAAACTTTACGGTTTCGTCTTTTAACGCTTCTAGCGTGTTTTATACAAGAACTATTACAAATACTACAACTTCAAAAGCTACTAACTCTACTGTTACTTATACCCACACCATAGATGCAATTAGTGCAGCGGGGAATTTTAGTTTTAACTCAAACCGCCATTCATACGCTGCTCTATTACAAAAGATCGTAGAGAAATTTAAGCTTTGCATGCTTATTACTGCACGGTTTTTGTTTTACATCTTCTTAATACTTATACTAACAGATGGCTTCAACTTGACCACAGTACTGGCCGTAAAGGAAATAAATTCTGGTACAGAGTTTCTAAATATTTCCAATACGCCATCTCCCTCATTACTGACAGACGTAACCTCTTCTCAACTGTCGGCTGAAACTTTGATTTTAGAAGCAAAAACTAATTTTAGAGTAAACAATACCACCAGCAACAAAAGAACAAATAATGGCTACAAAAACAATCACACCACTAACGCCCACCATAACTTGCAGGGGAATAATAGCAGCAGCGGTTTTTATACTACAGACAGAGCAACCCTTAGACAGAGTAATACAGTCAATGACATCACCTCTACCCTGTCATCACCGTTGCTCTTACCATTACCACTACCATCAGCCACGTCATCGTATTTTCATAATGACAACTTGTCATCTATGGCTTTCACACCTACAACATTTGAGCCCAACTTACCATCTCCCTCGAACACAACAACAGTTATCGAATTTACCATGCCCGCTTTTCATACTGTGCTCGTTAGTATTATTTTGCTGTTTGTTATTTTGGGTACAATTGTTGGCAATGTGTTGGTATGCATTGCTGTGTGTATGGTTCGTAAATTACGTCGCCCCTGCAATTATTTGCTCGTGTCTTTGGCTTTATCGGATCTCTGTGTAGCTGTTTTAGTCATGCCAATGGCATTACTTTACGAGGTGTTGGAGAAGTGGAATTTTGGCCCAGTTTTATGTGACATTTGGGTATCGTTTGATGTCCTTTGCTGTACAGCATCCATATTGAATTTGTGTGCCATTTCAGTCGACCGTTATTTGGCAATAACAAAACCTCTGGAGTATGGTGTCAAACGTACACCACGACGCATGATGTTATGTGTAGCTTTAGTGTGGCTGTTTGCGGCATGTATATCATTACCACCGCTACTAATTTTGGGCAATGAACACGTAGATGAACATGGGAATCCAATGTGTTCAGTTTGTCAAAACTTTGCATATCAAATTTATGCAACATTAGGTTCCTTTTATATACCGCTAGCTGTTATGTTATTTGTGTACTATCAGATTTTTAGAGCAGCGCGACGCATTGTGCTGGAGGAAAAGAGAGCACAAACGCATTTACAACATGCCCTCAATGGGACCGGCTCACCGCCTGGACATACTGAGCTGGGTGGTAATGGCCAGCATCGCCACAGTAGTTATGGTAATACCTCTCTAAACTATTCCACCTGTGGTGGACTGTCTGTTAGCCAGGGTGCTGGTGGTGGAGGTGGTTCCGGCTCAAGTGGTCTCCTGGGCTCACCGCATCAAAAGAAGTTACGCTTTCAATTGGCCAAAGAGAAAAAAGCCTCCACTACGCTAGGCATAATTATGTCTGCCTTTACTATATGCTGGCTGCCATTTTTTATTTTAGCTCTTATACGTCCATTTGTGGAAAATGAAACTACTCATGTGCCACAGTCATTATCTTCATTGTTCCTATGGTTGGGTTATGCCAACTCATTGCTCAATCCCATTATATATGCCACTCTAAACCGTGACTTTCGCAAACCATTTCAAGAAATTCTATACTTTCGTTGTTCTAGTTTAAACACTATGATGCGTGAAAACTACTATCAGGATCAATATGGTGAACCACCTTCGCAGCGTGTAATGTTGGGCGATGAAAGGCATGGCGCCCGCGAAAGCTTTCTCTGAAATTAGGTATTATAAAGGGTTAGAAGAGTAGGCGTATCGAGTTCCAGTGGGCTTCAATTTGAAAGCCCTTTATATTCCTAAAACTAATTACACTTATGCAAAAAATACACTTAAGCACACACTTAAAATACGCCTTAAGGTAAAATAACACAAAGTGAATTCCATAGATATTTAATAATTTGGTGTTTATAAGTAGTTACATCGTCTTCTTAACTGCGTCACCTTTAGCACTACAACTACTACTAAGAGTAATGATTTTTTGTCTTTTTGTTTAATACAAAAAAATAGTTAACTTTTTAAGGTTAATTAATTTAAATTAATTATGATAAAATAACCTTTAAAATAACTACATAAGTCTTGCACATACTCTGTAGTGTAAATTATTATAAATAATAAAATGTAGTAAATTTATGTATTAGCAGCTTAAATGTAAAACATAAATATAAATAAAATTAAAACTCATCATTAGAAACTAAAAATAAAAAAACTAGATAACTTTTAAGATTTTAACCATTAACAAAAATACAAAAAGGAAACTATTACTGTTAAAACAATTCATGATCTTCCTTTTGTTTCCCTTAAGTTGTTTAATTTTGAACGAAAATATCCAGCGTTAATCGCAATTATTTCATTGAAATTCTATCGTCATTATTAGTATTTATACACACGCATAAATTTATATAATCATTAATTTATGTTTTTTTATTCGTAAACCGATCAAACCGTTCACACATCATATCTGATCAACAGCTAGAAATAACTATAGAGAAGCATACATAACCCCCGTCTCCATTAGACATTAACATGTTTTAACAAAAGTGAAACTTCATATAAAAAATAATATTATTTTTAATACTTGCTTTTTGTTGTATGAAGTTTGCCTTTTGTTAAGACATGTTGATAGCACATGAAGACGGGGTTAAGGTAAGATATAACAAGATAGGGTTCCTACTGATCACGATGCAAGGTTAATGAAAGGTACATTTTTCCATCTTGGAAAATAATAGAAAATTATTTATATTTTATATTCAGTAGACATTAAAATCAACATATTCTAAAGTAATTATTTTCAAAACAAATTCATCTGAAACCAAATAACTCGCTGACTAAATTGTTTTTTATTATTTTTATTAATTTACGTTACAAGTCTTGCAGAAAACACATGTCACATTACAATTAAAAATGCACTGTTTGATTTAAATACGAATTATTTTTCAACATTAAAAACATAACCATGACAACAAAAAAAACTAAGTCATATAAAATAATTTGTTAAATAGTGTTTATGTACAATTTTTTATTTTTGTCTTTTTATATAAATTTGTTTAAGTTCTCAAAGTTTTTATATTAAGTTACATAAGTCACGTCTCTCTGTGATAAAAATAATTAATTATATATAACGGAATATTAGAATTTGTAATTAATAGTTAAATGTATGTTAAATATTTTTGTATTTAATATTAATGTAAGAATATTATACGTTAAATTTTAGAAAAATTAAATAATTTAATAAAAAATTGTAAAACTTATTAGTTGAAACGTAAAAGAAATTATATATCTTTTACATAAAGAGAATGTGATTTTCTAAGTATTTGCTTTTTATATAAGAAAACAAAGAGACTTTACTAAAGCGGTAATTAAGGGCCTGTTTTTGTAACTCGAAACCTTCTCGCACATAGGTTTCGTTTCCAAACGATAAAGTTTTAAATTTGAAATTATAAAACATGTGAAAAATTCGCTTTTTTTGTCATTCTGAAGTAAAAAACTTTAATACACTCAAAAAATTATGTACGTTAAAGCAACTGAAAATGTAATTTAAAATAATTGAAAATTCAGTTATTTTTTTAAATGTTAAAAAATCAACCGAATAAAATCCGTTAAAAATGACTTTTCTTTAATTTTAAGTTGCAATAAAATAAACCGCATCTTCCGTAGAAATTACTGTTTATAAATTTGTTATTTATATGTCCATAAAATCAACTACAAATTTCCGTTAAAATAAACGCATTTTCTGGCTTTTTTGCTATTTTGCGGCCGTTGCAATATATCGTCCGTACAAATTTCAAGAGGCTACCTATTATGGTTCAAAAAACAAGGCATTAAACATGTAAATCACGTCACTGTCGGAAAACCCTTTAATTTTTACTATTTGTTATAGTGGACATAGTAAAAGTGGCCGGTAATAATGTAACAGTCTATTATTGTTCAAAACTTAGGCCATATACATGCAAATCATGTCTCTATCGGAACAGTTTTTAATTTTTAGTTTTATTTTTTATATTTGTAAATTTTAAGTGCCTCCTACAGTTCAGGAAATAAACACATATACGAGAACAACATGTATTATTTTATTTATTGCTATAGCGGCAACAGCAACACATATTCAATGAAAACTTCAGCAGTCCACCTAGTACGGTTCCAGAGATAAAAGGAGCTGTCAGACGGACATACATTGTAGTGAAAACAACTGGGAAATTCATAAGATTAAGCAAAAAAAAATAGAAATTCGATATTATACACTTCCGAATAGTTTCATTTCTAAATGTTTAATTAAAGAAAGAAAGGACAAATTTTGGTTAAATTTTGCCGATAGACCAAGAAAAGAGAGTAACCATTCGATCCTGATAGAGGGTTTGCTGACTACTGTGTTATATTATATATAAATCTATGGGGAATATCGAAGCAGACCACTTCCTTCATAGGTCCTTTTTCGACCCCTTCCGTCCAAAATGATTACAGCAACTTTACTCTCAATGAGTCATGTGCTACAACCAGCCTTTAATCTTGACTGATTTCAGACTGTCCAAGGGTAACTGTCGGCCTCCTATCTCATCACGGAGTCTCTAGTAATTGCTAGCATTTGTCCAAGGCTTACTTCCCCATGTCATCTACATTCAATAAGTTTCTGCCCGTAATCCTAAATCTTATCCTAGACATTCACACACATAGTGCTGGACATCTTCTTCGATTATCATCTTGGCTAGATGATACTTGAATTTAAATGGTGTTAATCAGGTATTCGCATGTTACATGCCATATTTATATGAAGTACGAGTAAAACTTTATCTTTTCATTTTTACTATTAGATAAATAAGTGCATCCGCCTGTGGGCCTTTTCTTTTTGAACAGCCTCAGTTGTGCAAAAAATGTTTATAAGTCCATATATATCTGTTTATTAAACATTATTTTTTTCAGTTGATTTAACATAATTTTTTGAGTGTATAAACTTTCTATACTTCAGAATGAAAATAAAACGAATATTTTCAAATGTTTTATAAATACCAAAATTAAATAAATCAGTCAAGTGCGAGTTAGTCTCACACACGCAGGGTTCAGTACTATGTTTAGTACGCCTTTAAAAACTCAAGTTGTTAATTTTTTCATGTCTTATGGGCCACCCTTTTATTTTTAAAATCAAAGTCATATTCGTGAAAATTGCATCACTATTGGAACACCCTTTAAATTTAAGCAATTGTTGTTATTACGGCCATGGTAATACATTTTCTATTAAAATATCAGGCCTACCTATTGTGGTTAAAAAATTAAGTAATATACTTGAAAAACATGTCACTGACGGATCACCCTTTAGCAATTAGTAATTGTTACAGTGGCCGAAGTACAGCATCTACTGTAAACAAGTCAAGAGTCTACCTATTGCGGTTCAAAAAATAAGGTTATTTAAGTAAAAATCATGTCTTTATCGGAACACCCTTTAATTTTTATTATTTGTTATAGTTACCATAGTAAGAAACCTCCTGTAAAAACTTCAAGAGTCTAGTTATTATCGTTCAAAACTTAGGCCATATACACGCAAAGCACGTCACTCTCGGAGCACCCTTTAATTTTAAGGTTTAATTTAATAGAAAGCGAAAAGGAGTTAATTACTGTCTGAAAATTTTAAGTGGTTGCCTCCTATAGCTAAAGAAACAAAGACATAACAACAAAAAACACCTCACTTTCGGAACACCCGATAAGTTTTAGTATTTATTGCTATAGTGGCCACAGTTATACACCTTCTGTGAAACTTTCAGGAGTCTACCTATTATGGTTCAAAATTTAGGCCTTATACATGCAAATCACGCCACTATCGGAACATCCTTTAATTTTTATATTTATTTTTTTACACTTATTTATATAGCGAACTAAGTTTTAATTACTGCTTGCATATTTATAGTGTATTCATCCTACAGTTCAAGTGCTAAGCAGATATTCGTGAATAACACCTCTCTTTCGGAACACCCTATAAATTTTAGAGTTCGCTACTATAGCGGCCACAGTTATACACCTTCTGTGGAAATTTCAAGCGTCTACCTATTATGGTTCAAAACTTAGACCTTATACATGTAAATCACACCACTATCGGAACACCCTTTAATTTTTAGGTTTATTTTTGTTTAATTGTTTATATAGCGAAGTAAGTTTTAACTATTGTTTTTAAATCTTGAGTCTATGATTCCTACTGTTCAAGAAATAAACACATATTCGTGAATAACACCTCTCCATCGGAACACCCTATAAGTTTTAGTATTTGTTTATATAGCGGCCACAGCTATACACCTTCTGTGAAAATTTCAAGCGTCTGCCTATTATGGTTCAAAACTTAGGCCTTATACATGCAAATCACACCACTATCGGACCACCCTTTAATTTTTAGGTTTATTTTTTTATACTTTTTTATATAGCGAACTAAGTTTTAATAACTGTTTTTAAATCTTGAGTCTATGCCTCTTACAGTTCGAGAAATAAACACATACTCGTGAATAACACCTCTCTATCAGAAGACCCTATAAGTTTCAGTATTTGTTGCTATAGCGGCAACGGCTATACATTATCTGTGAAAATTTCAAGAGTCTACCTGTTACGGTTCCAGACATAAAAGGCGCTGACAGACGGACAGACGGACAGACATTGTAGCGAAAACAATAGGGTAACGTTTTTACACTTACCCTAAAACCTAAAAAGCTTTATCGTTTGAAAACGAAACCTGCATGTTTTGTTTTGTAAAAACAAGCCCTAAAACTATATGACGTGAACAAAAGCGAAATAGCCCCTTGCAATAAATTTAAGTGAATTGGGTTAAAAGCATGGTAAAATTTTTTTACGATATTTTTTAGCTTTCTTTACATATAAAAAGATCTGCTCCACCAAAATTCAGTACACTTCAAAATACAAAAAAACTTTTTTTTACAAGATAAACGCCGTTCAATTTTTTATTCTTCAGTAAACTTCCGAATTGTTTTTTTTTTTTTGTTTGTAAATACAATAACAATTTTGTACATATATAACTATATAAAATCAATTAGAATTTAAATAATAATAAAATTCCTAGTTTGCAGAAAAATATGATGTGATCTACACTTTACCGCCCTTTGTTAAACATGATAATCAATTAATTTTGGTTATTATTACACACAAAAATTTTATTTAACCAAGACAGATTGGCCGTTTCGTCCATAGCACAGGGGCTTGATGGATTGGTAGGTTATGGAGGCCATATGGTATTTTTTTTTAATTCTACAATGAAACAACACACAAAAAATATAAATTAAAATATAAATATATCACACTTTTTCAGCAATAGTGTATTAACCTAAAGTTTTTATATTTTCACTTTTTCTCGTAAAATTGATATTTAGTTACTTTACTGCACACCATAAGTGTCTAGCATTTTTTGGACCGCTCTCTTGTTAGAGAAAGAATAATATCAAATTATTGTACACTATATATTCAGGTTTCATGTTCATAAAAAATTATTTTCCTATATAAGAGGTTTATTATAAACAAATTTTATATGTAATATCAAAAAGATTTTTGTAACTTCATTTTATAGTTAGTTAATACAACATTGCTGAACAAGTACGTTATGTATTACAAAACTTAAGCATTGCATTAGTGAATTAAGATAAAGTTTAGTAAACATTTTATTGGTTATCTTTTTCGAAACAACTAGAAGAATTGAAATTGGTAGAATGAATTATTAAGAAATCATATCTGTAAAGTAAACCTTTATTTTGGTTACGAATTTGTAATTCAGTTTTTAACTATCAATACAGACAGCATTTATTGGTTATCAATTGCAAATAACAAACATGTACATGTCTAAATAAATAGTAACAATAAAATTAATTACAACAAATAAAATATTAAATGATCGAACCAAATCCATTTCCTTCTATACTAGAAAATTCTTTACCAATAAACTAAATAACAAAATAAAAAAAAATAAACTTCAATATATAGAACTTTTAACTTGAATAGTGTTTAAAATTAAGTAATGCAGACAAAAATATAAAAAATCCACAGCATTCTATTGTTCCATAGAAAATCAAATCAAATGGAAAAAATACAACTTACAAATACAAAAATAAAATAAATAAAAAAATTAAATAAATATATTAAAATATTTATTCTGGCATTTATTCTTGTGGTTTCCAATTAAGGTGAGTAAACCGTTTGGTGGTTATTGAATTGGTTTTTAGTTAGTCAAAGATTTTTTCCACTTATAGTGCATTCCGCATATATATATATATATATATATATATATATATATATATATATATATATATATATATATATATGAAATAGTAACTCATTTTCGTCTGTCTGCATCACGTAAAAACAACTGGATGGATTTTAACATAGTTTTGTAAGCAGGTACAGTATCTTAGCATTCTGATTCCAATATAGGATACTTTTTTTCACAAAAAATCTAATTTTCAAAAGAAAGTGGAGAAAAATCAGTGAACAACGCAATTTCCGTTTTTAAGGTACTGACATTTTCGGCTTAAAACTGGGATATTTTAAACACTACTGCGTAACATTAGGCGCCAATTTGTATATAATTTATATTTTTCCTTCGTGGAATTACAACATTATAAAAATATTTAATATATTATAAAAATATTTAATACACTTTTTACAGAGCTTTACAATAATTTTTTGAATTTTTTATAAATTTTAGAATTTTTTCCAGGGATGGGTACCACTACATAAATTAATACATAAACCACAACTGAAGCACTATAAAAGTAAGAGTTTTACAAAAGCAAAATCCAACAAAATATTGTCAGGACGCCCACGACGCGGCGTGTAGTCTAGTCATTATACATATGTAATACTAGCTGTGCCCACACACGTTGTGTGCGTCCTAACAACATTTTGTTCGATTATGCTTTGAAAGTAATCAACACCAAATTTTAAAACACTTACGTATTTTCGTCATATAATGGTACCCATCACTGGATAAAATTCTAAAATTTATATAAAATTTTAAAATTCTATAGGTTTTTGTAAAGCTCTGTAAAAGACAGACATTAGCTGTTTTAAAACAGCGCCATCTGTTGCGCAACATTGCTTTAAATATACTGCTTTGAAAAATAAAGTACGCCTTAGAGTATGCAGTACCTTTAAATCGGCAAAAAAAAGTTTCCTGATGATCTGGCCTGAGCAACCAGTAAAATACGAATATGTACTAGCTCTTTTCCCCCATTTTTGTTATAAAACGATATGGGTTTTATTATTATTTTTATTATGAGTTTTATTTTAAAAATTGGGTTTTAATGATTATTTCTTAATTTTTATTTTCTACTCAAAGAATAAAAATTATTCTCTGAGCTTTATTTAATGCTTAGAACATAACGATTATATATTAAGTTTTATTTTCTGCTTTGGGAATAAAAATTATTCTCCGAGTTTTATTTTCTGCTCAGAGAATAAAAATTATTGTCTGAGTTTTATTCTTTGCTCGCCATTTAATGATTAATGTTTAAGTTTTATTTTCTGATTGAAGAATAAAAATTACTTTCTGAGTTTTATATTTCACTTAGAAAATAAGGATTATTTTCCAAGTTTTATATTTCGCTTAGAAAATAAAAATTATTTCTTGAGTTTTATTTTTTACTTAAAAATAAAAATTATTTCTTTCTTTTGTTAATTTGGTCATATGTAAGTATATAAATAGTACTTTTTTGAACTTTTTTACTGAAACACATATCTCACTGAAACCCTATCTCAAATAACGATACTAATATTATTTCTATGTGTTTCAGTAAAAAAGTTCCAAAAAAGTACCAAAGTACACGTTTTATCCCCCAAATATTGAGATGAAGAAAAAGTACCAAACACTAGTTTGATACTTTTACTATATCAAAAGAATGCCAACTAAACTAATTTCTATGTTTTTTAGTTAAAAAGTTTCAAAAAGTACTATTTATATACTTACATATATTCAAATTAACAAAAGCATTAATTTTTATTTTCAAGTAAAATTTAAAACTCAAGAAATAATTTTTATTTTCTAAGCGAAATATAAAACTTGAAAAATAATCCTTATTTTCTAAGTGAAATATAAAACTCAGAAAGTAATTTTTATTCTTCAATCAGAAAATAAAACTTAAACATCAATCATTAAATGGCGAGCAAAGAATAAAACTCAGACAACAATTTTTATTCTCTGAGCAGAAAATAAAACTCGGAGAATAATTTTTATTTTCGAAGCGAAAAATAAAACTCAACAAGTAATCATTGATGTCTGAGGAAAAAATAGAACTCGAAAAATAATTTTTATTTTTGATTTTTTTCAATAAAACTTAAAAAATAAAAATCATTGGCGGAACGGACAGTCCCCTTAAAGACAATTGCAATGGTGTACTCCTTGTACATGTAGCATATCCTTAACATAATGATTTTTTTCTTTTAAAATGTGATGGATAATCATTATTTGCGATCCCTGGTAATTATCATAATATAAAAAAAATTATTAAAATCAGTATACTTTAATCAGAATCAGGGAATCGTAATACTAAGGTACCTCCTCACAAAATTTTGTTAAAATTCATCCAGTAGTTTTTATGTGACGCGAACACAAAAAAATAGAAAAACAGACAGAAAATCTACAAGTATTGTTTAACAAAAAAAAAAAAAAATACTTTAGAGTAAACTGATTTCCATGTATATATTTTCCGAAACTGGTTCAGAAACTTATAATTATTTTTTCAACTGCATTAGGCACCATTTCATTTTACAAAATGAGCGACGTACAGAAAAACAATTTTACACCATTTAAAAGGTTTTAACTAATTTCAGATACATAATTTTTAATTGATTCAATTTTTTTTATTAATTAGTTGAATCAATTAAAGAATTAATAAAATGTTTATCTGCAACTAAAACCTTGAATTATTAAAAAAAAAAATCAGCCCGAGTAGTAAATATGTCTGAAGTTTTTAAGCGTGCCGCAACGTACGATTTCAAAAGGTCCTAAAAATAGACATTTCACTCACGTAATTTTTTAATTATTTCCTTTAATTTGGAAACAAAAAAGAAATGTGTTAACTGAGGCACTACTTAAATGGAATAATAGTTTTGGCTAATGTATGCTTTTTTATTGATTAATCTTAATTGCCCAATAATGGCGAATAATATTCTCCAATTACTGTTTTGATATTTCCATTTAATTATAAGTATGTACGAGGGCCGTTCAAAAGAAAAGAACAAATTTTGAATTTACGCGGGCTGTGTACATTCAATTATCGATTTTTTTTTTTTTGTTAATGTTGGTACACTTGAGTTAGTCATATCGTCGTTCCGAAGTTATCTTGACGTATATCACAAAATCACAAATAACGAGTTACGACTATTATTTAACATTAAAGTATTAGATCTATCGATGTGTTTAATCCCCAAGTCTTTATCTTCTGTATTTTCTAAGATATTTAAAAGCTATTTTGCCGTATATCCAAGTTTGCCAAAAAAATATTATGTTATAAGGACGTATGCGACACTTTTGTGGATATACGTCAAAAAATGTATGAAATTTTTGACATACAAAAAACTTGCGTTATCTTGGCGTATATGTATAAAAAAATATTTTAAAAATTTTTCAGAAAAAAAAAACAGGTAATATAAAAATATTAAATTTTTATTATTAAAAGTTTACAAAACAGATATTCATACAAACTTTGTTTCATAAACTTTTTATAAAGCAAAATTATGTTTTATAAATAATGAGGGTAATTCTTGTAATTAAAATTAACTTAAGTATGGATACACAAAATTAATACATAATTGAAAATTAAATTAAACATTCGTTTTGAAAATCAATCTGAAATTATGTATTTATTACGTATGTATATAATAACTTACGTAAATAGTTTTGAATAAATTTTAACATCATTATCAGGAAGATACATGAAAAGGCTTTTAATATCATTTTTTTTTACCTTCAGATATATTTATTTTTGTACATGTACTGAGTTCTCTTTTAAACATTTTTTCTGATGTTGATAGAACTCCCTTTCTGCTTTGTTTTTTTTTTAAGCTTGATGATTGGAATTCATCTTCTTTTATAGATGTTTTATAAAGTAAAGAAAATAAATTGAATTTATTATATTTAATTGCTTTAATTTTAGTAAAAGGAACGTTCTGAAAACTTAACTGTTGTGCAAGATTCGAATAAATTTTGAAATCTGTAGGCAACATTTCTATTATGGCAGGAAATTTTTCTATGAATAAGCGGTACATTTTACTGACACTTAGTCCTTCTGCCAGGTATAGTTTTGAAGTGGTCGACCGACAATAATGGGAGTCTACTATAGGAAAACTACTGATGAAATCAATAATTTTTTCAGTTACATCTTGTGCTAAACGATGTGTTGCGTGCTTTCCATGGCGCAAATTTTGGGTATACCTGTCGTTTTAACCGAATGATACTTAAAATGGTGATAAACTCGCTTATCGGACACTGAGATTGTATTTAAAAAAATGTTTTACATACTTTTATTTTTAAATTGTCTTTTTCAAAGTAGTATGAAAACCTGTTTGTTTTTCTAGCACTTTTAGATCTTCGTCTTTTTACTAACCTCCCTGAGACGAATTTAGTATAAAAAGAGCATTTCTGACTATCATCTAATGACCAAAAAGTTTTAAATATTTTTTTTCTCAAATTTTCGGAAAAATTGTTTCAACAATCTAAAGCACATTCTTACAGGGAGGGGAGCACAAGCTTACAGGGAGGCCTAATAGTTTTTGCCTCCCTTGGTATACCATTTGATGTAATATATTCTTCGCGGTGCTGTTTTTTCTTTTTACGTTCATTTTGTTTCCATTGGTCGGCACAAATTTTTCTTTTGCGAGAAGGTTTTGGTTTTTCTGAATTAAGAGATGAGGAAAGCACTGTCGAGACGATGTTTTGATTTAATACTATAAATGTAATTGTAACTCAAATTATAATTTGACAGACATAACAAAAAGAAAAATTACATTACCATTAGAAAGATTCCCTGTGCGTTGAAGCATGTCATTGTTAAAATTATGTTCTGATGATGAAATAAAAATCGAATTGGGATCCTTAATATCATTGTTAGGGTTATAGTCTGAATCTCGTACTGAGTCGTGTGAATCGAACGGATCAGACTCTAAATTTAAAAAGAAGAGTCAAGTTTTGCTTTTTTATATTCATCTTTATAATTTTTCATAAATATCTATTAAATACGAATCCTCGACTTCCACTAGATTATTTAATTTATTTTTAGCCATTTTACTTAATTTTCAAGTATTTATATGAATTTTGCTTTTGTATGTATTATATACGTCAATATAATTTCGGAAAAAAAACAAATTAAAATTTCTATCGGCTTTATTTTGACGTATGCGCCATTATTGAAAAATATTTACCAAAAGGTGGCTTTTACGGCAATATGTTATTATTTTTTTAGAACTAAAAATGTCTAAAACTTCAAAAATTGTTTCTATGACTTAAAAAAATTTTCCACTATTCGATAAAGGATAATTAAAATAATATCTGACAAAAATATTGATCCCCTTTTTTCGACTCATTTTTTTCTATAAGCTGTGAAAACTTTAAATTGAATTTCCCAAAAAAATATATTTTGGAATTACGTCAAGATAACTTCGGAACGACGATATGTTGGCATTATCAGCCAATTTGGATTAGTAGTTTGTTGTTGACAACTGAAAAGGTTAGTAATGTTTGTGTGTGTTCTTCGATTTTTGACTTTGACTTCTAGCCGCTTCAATTGGCCTTGGTTTCGACGGCATATCCACATACCCACGTTTCGTCACCAGTTATGACGCTTTTGAGCAAACCTTGATCGTCGTTGACGTCATTCCGCAACTCCTGGGCAATTTAGCAACGAGCTTACTTGCCACACGTTTTATGCCCAAAACATTAGAGAAAATTGCATGGCATGAGCCGATTGATATGCTAACATCCTCTGCAACTTCCCTAATAGTGATTCGACGATTTTCCAAAACAATTTTTTCTCTGTTTCAATGTTTACTTCACTTGTTGACGTGGTTGCAACTCCAGGACTCAGCATCAACATCTTCTTGGTCTTCTGAAAGCGCTTGTACCACTTATAACATTTTTTGAGACAAAATAGAATCGCCGAATGCCACAGTCAACATTTCAAGTGCTTTTTCAAGTGCTTTTTTTTTGTTCAAAAGTCAAAAATCGAATAACACACACAAACGTGACTAACCTTTTTAGATGTCACAACAAACTACTTATTGGCATTGGCTGATAATGCCAACATAAGACTAACTCATGTGTTTTAACATTTAAAAAAAATATTCGATAATCGAATGTACACAGCCAAAATGAAATCCTCTAAATTGATTGTTGTTTCATTTCTGGTGCAAAAAGGCAAAACCATGATATATTAGCAATGATGTATTGGGATAAGCGAACGAATGTGATATGGCCATGATTTTAACTAGTTGACATACAATCGCAACTTGTAGCATGTATTCAAGTTCCTGATTTTTTATTGCTAGCTTTAATTTAACAAAGATTTATAAACTTGCAATTTAGTTTATCACTAACCATAAAGGATTTGTTGGTTGTTATATGAAAATGTCAAATGACAACAAAAATTATTGTGCATGTCCAAATTAATAAATAAAGCTTATTACAAAAAAGCAATATTAAGCAAAAAAAAAAAACAATCAAACCAAACTCACTTCTTTGTATATGCAATATTTCTTTTTCTATAAACCTAATAACAAAACTAAATAATAAACATAAATATAAATATAAGACCACTTTGAACTACTAATAGTTCTTAATTAAGAAACGCATACAAAAATATCAAAAATGATCAGCATTGTATTGTGCAACAGTAATTCAAATGAATGAAACAATTTCAAAGTACAAAAAAAAATAAAACAAAAAATCAAACAAAAGACAAAATAATAAAATTTATGCTTTTATTTAGAAGAATGTTGAATCGTGAGGTCTTAAGCAGCTAAAATTAATTTTTTTCTTTTTATTATTGCCAAATAATTTTTAAATTTTAATTAATGATTAACATTGACCAATGTCATTTTTATTATTACTAACTCTAATTCATATTTTATACCTATTACCGAAAAGCTATGATATCAGTTCATAATATTTATGCTTCAAGTTGTTATCTGTGTATTGGAGGAAGAAATAAACGTATGAATTGAAAATAATTTTCTAAGTGAAATAAAGAAATCTATAAAACATTTTTAAAAATCATCTACAAGTTGTCATTATTAAAATATATTATTTATCAATTTTGTATGATTGTATTTTCTCATCGGATACAATATTTACATTATGGCTTTTTATTTCTCCCAATTTACATTAAAATTTCACAATAGATTTCACTGATTAATTTTGCTACAAGCAAAAAGAAATAACATCTAATATAAAAAAAAATATTAAAAATATTTCTCTAACATCTAATTCAAAAGCGTTATATAAAATATTTTTATTATTATCGAAACAGAGAGCAGCTTAATTTAATATATAAATGTATAAGTTTTTCAATGGCTAGAATTATTGATTTAAAGTTCAACCTATCATTCCACTCAAGTTTTGCTCCTTACTATGATTGTTTTAAATTTATTAAAATCATTTGGTAGTAAAAGATGTTCCAAAATAAAGAGGCAAAACTTCTGTCTGATGGGTGTATTAAATTGCTATTGAGCCAAAACTATACTAAACTCAAAATTATATGTTCAAATAAATAGTTCCAAATTCAAGAATTTATTTTTAAATATTACTTTAAGTGTTGAACACCCTAATATAATTGAAATGGCTAACACACTGCACAGTGGGGAAGAATCAAAATATTTTGGAAATAAACTAGTCATTTATAAACGGCAAGGCTGATTGATCCAAAATTTTACATGAGCATGACATGATCTGAATTTAAGTTTTAAAGGAGGGTGCCATACACCCTCCAGGGGTGGCGCTATGTGGTTTCAGTTGGGAATCTCGCACCTGCAAATTGTTTTACAGCTTGCCGTTTCTTCAGTTTTATTCTGATTTTTTAATATTTTTGCAATACCTACAAAATGGTACACACATATAGTTAGCTTAAACAAAAATATAAAATTTGTATTTATTCCTTAAGAAAATGTTTTCTATAAAAAAGTGTTAATGTCCTTTTTTGGGCTAAACTACACAAAAATTCAATAATTTTGTAATTTTTAATTTAAAATCGTTTAGTTTCTAACTCAGTAAAGATACAATCTTCAAATTTATCAAAAATATTTAAAATTTGGCTTACTAACTACGATGAAAAACTTAAAAAAATTTGGTGAAAATTGTACACAATATTTTGAAAAAACTGGACCAGGGTAGCGAAAAATCAAACATTTTAGTTCTTAAAATCCTTATAACTCAATCATTTTAAATTCTTATTTGCAAATTTAGATACCATTTTAGACAGATATTGAAAAGACTTTTAAGACTATGTATAACTTTAAAAAAATCAGAATAAAACTGAAAAAATGGCAAGCTGTAAAAGAATTTTCAGGTGCGAGGTTCCCAAATTTGGAGGGTGTATGGTACCCACCTTTAAAAATTAAGTTCAAATGTTATGCTCATATAAAATTTTGGATCAATCGGCCTAGGCGTTTATAAATGACTAGGTTATTTCCAAAAAATATTTTGATTCTGCCCCACTGTGCACTTTGTTTAATGATTACAACATTGTATTCAATTGAAATTTTATCGGAATATATTTGGTGTCTTGGATTTCACGAAAACTTTATTGAAACAATCATTCTAACAACACCTGAAAAGTTCTAATGCACTTAGTTTTATTTTTAAAACTAAATTGCAACAAATTTAACAACAAAACCTATTAAATGAAATTCATATATTAAGTATTAAAAAATCATCAAAATTCACAAGAGGAATTTGTAAAACCAACAGATTTTGCATAAAAAAGGATAAAACAAAAAAGGAACACAATTTAAGCATAAAAGAATACACGCAAAGAAAAAACGTGGTTATTGTATGGTCACGGCAACCACACTATGTTCTCTGATGTTTGCTGTGAACAAATTATATATATTTAAAACAATACTTTGGTCACGATAAGCAAGTTTTTGTTAACAGTTCGTCATTCAATGGCTATACGCACCAAAAAAGCAACATGGTTGATTTGAAACACATTAAAATTCAAACCACAACTAAATTATTTTTAATATTTAAAAATTATAACCATAATATATTATTATTAAACATAGTATGTTAAGTTTGACTAAAAATAAACAAATAATGTTTGGTTTTAAAAATACATATTTTGGTTTTGACATTTTTTCAGTTCAGAAATATGTGTGTAAGCTATCGGTTCATCTAAAACCGTAAAAACATTAAAAACATATACGTTGTCAACAAATAAATTTGTTTTTTATTATAAATGATAGTTTTAAATTAATAATATCAAACATATAAAACGGTAAGCAGAAAATATCAAAATATGTATGGAAGTCTAAATGGAAATATTCGTGTATTTGTTTTTTGTTTTTTGTTATTTATAAATATATTCATACGTTGTCACATATAACCATTTACATGTTTCCAATTATATTATAGTATGTTTATATTACAATGTTCCAACGACAACAATATTATTTTTATATATAACCATATAATTCAACCATAACATGTTGCTCTTAGATTATGGTTACCTCAACCATGTTTTTTCTTTGCGTGTATATTTGAAAAAAGAAAAATATAAAAGGAATGTAAGTGAAGGCGGGTAAACTGACGCGTTTTTGATTTTACAAGGAAACGTCGATTGATGATATTGCTGGGGGCTAAAAACAAAACAATATTATTGTAAAAGATGGAAACAAAATAAGGGCGATACTTAACGGAAGCCATTGACTTGAAAAGGAGTACGTTGATAAAAAAAATGTTGAAAGCATACATACATATGTGCTCACATGCGTGAGTTTATTGCATGTGTTTGGTATTTTAAGTGCAGAATAATGCCTACTTGACATAAATGTAAACAACATGGTTTACATTTCCGTCTTCCACTTTAAACATGAACAAGATAATAAACATATTGTAACGCACTAAAACTGAAGATAACGAACAGTTTTTTTTTTTTTTTTTTGTTTTAATTTATTTTTACATTTTTTTATCATCGTTGTGTTGTGAAAATAAAAGAAAATGGTATACAATTAATTTGATGTAAAATAAGAATTTAAGAAACAAATATTTCAATAAAATATAATACAATATTACTGATTATATGAGGTATGTTAATTAAGTAATGAGTCTGATTTTCTAGTGTTCCAGTTGGCAACACTGGGAAGCGGCACGTAGAGGGCCAAACAAATAAACATCTGATACGCATCTAGTTTGAACACGCTAGAATTATTTTGTTGCGAAAAAGATCTTTTTGTGAGTTCAAAGAATGAGTGTCATCAATTTCGAACAACGTTGTTCTATCAAGTTCTGGTTCAGACTTGGACATAGTGCAACAGAAACATTTGAAAAACTGTGTATTTTCGAGAGCCCAGGTTAGGTTAGGTTAGAGAGGGTCACACATTTTTTATGGATTCACAATACCATTATACATCCATATTGACTCCTTTGAGTCACTGCCAATAGCTCTATTCTAATGAATCCTTCTTAGTAGTCCCGTTAGCTTCGTAAATTTTACAATTAGAATAGCTTCTACGCCCTTAAGTCCTCTATATTCTGAAAGAAAAAAGAGCCAACACATTTATTAGGACTGTGAGTTAACACAGGGCTCTGTCAAATACAGTGATATGTGTTTTACTCTTCTTCTCCACACAATCTGCAGATATCATCATCACAAAGTCGAATATTTTTTAAGAAATATCTGAGATCATTAAGTCCTGTTATAATACCTACTTATATCCTTAGTTCAGACTTACTCATACGTAACAGCTTAATCAATATTTAGGTGGTTAAAGGTATTTTCAGAACAAAGGTATTCTTCTTCATCTTCAAGAAACGATAAAAATGCTGGCAGAATCCGCGATCTTGTACGTTCAGATCGTCGTTTACAGTCCGAATGTTCGGTGAAGAGCTGAATTTGACTCACACAACAGTTTATCAAAGTATGACCAATGAATTGGGGATGAGAAAAATTTGTGCACAAACGATTCAAATCTTTTACAAGAGCAAATGAACACGAGTTTTTGGCCAGTAAAAACATATCTACTTATTCACTCGACTTGAGTCCATGTGATTTTTTATATTCCCAACATTGAAAATTCATATGAATGGACGTAATTTTGGGACAGTGGAGAATATTCAAACAGCTGTAACCGACCAACTGAAAGCTATTCCAGTGTCCGAGTTGCAGCACTGCTATGAGGAATTGAATGGCTTCTTAAGGTAGTTACTTTGAAGGAGACAATGGTCCATATTTCTTTAAAAATGATGCCGGTGCGAACTTAACCGTAAATGGCGACCGACTATTTGATGCCTAAAATTGAAGCTCGTGATCTCGGCGACATTTGATTTCAGCAAGACGGCATCACTTCCCACACATCGCATTAATCAATGGATTTATTGAGAGAAAATTTCGGTGAGCACAAAAGTTCACGTTTTGAGCTGTTCGATTGGCCACAAAGATCGTGTGATATCACACCGTTAGACTTTTTCCTGTGCGAATATGTAAAGTATAAAGTTTATGCGGACAAACCCGCTTCGCTTCATTCGCCAGTTACAAGTCGAAATGCTCGAACGAGTCATCAAAAATTGGACTCAATGGATGGACCATCTGCGACGTAACAACGGCCAACATTTGATATAATCTTCAAAAAATAAATTCCAAAGAATGTTTTTTCAAATGATAATAAACATTCTCCTTTAAATTTGAATTTTCTGTGTTTTTTTCTTTTAAAAAGTAGGGAACCTCGAAATGGATCACCCCTTAGTAACGCAGGGTAGTAAAAACATTATTTTTTTATTTTGTTAAGTCTATAGGTAAAATGTCTTATTTGTGACTGTAACAAATTTCAAGGAATTATGAATTAGATAATGACATTAAAACACCAACCACTTCTAGAAAAATTATAATAAGAGGCTCATGATCATCGATTTTTTTTTTTTTTTTTTTCAATTACATTGGTAAAATTCAATAAAATAAAAAATATCTTAAATAGATCTGACAAAAACATACGGCTCACTTTTCAAAGTAAGAAGTAAAGTTGTTAATCAAAAAAACTTCTTCAAATTTTCCATTAACTAGAAAAATGTACTTTGTCGAAAACATCCAGAACAAATGTACACTTCCTTTAAAAAAAATTCAAGTATAACCACTTCTTTATGCACACAAGGCCATTTACATGCCCCATCAGAAAGTATTTTACACATTGAATAACGACAGCCACATACCCAGCAACGATATCCTTTACTAATCCTACTTTGCATACATTTCAAAAATATTTAATACCAGTTTCAGTTATTACCTGAGGCATTTTAGAATACGGGTCATAGAAACTTGTGTACGTACCATCATCTGCAGACTGCTTCGCATGCAAAAACTATTTGAATTCATACAGATTGAACGAGCAAATGTGTTTCATTACATTTGTGTGTCTGAGAGTTAAGAGTACATATTACATATGTATGTACATATTTGAATGCTGCAGGAAGCGTGGATATAATGAGAAACGTAGCAATGCAATAGCAATTTTTGCGGCTGTGTGACTAATGTTGTTGGTATTTTTATAAAGACACTTGACACAAGTGATGGTATAAATATAAAAAAATGTATAGTGAGTGCTAAGTACGTTTGTAGTTATTTTATGATGGCTACAAATGTATGTATTTATAAGTTCATGTCAGTTGATTCTACTTTTACATACAAGTATAATTACACTCATCGGGTACCAGCACTCAATTCTACACTATTTTATGTTTCATTTATAAAAAGCATCCTCAAACCTTTTTCAACAAGCTTCGTTTTTATTATTTCTTATTCGGTTTCGAACAAAATATAATGAAACAACATTCTTCTCGTTATTGACATGCAAGTAGAAATGTTTTTAACTTGAGCAAAAATAATATTTAAAATCATAGTGTTATGATTCGGAAGTCTGTATAAAGTTTATGCATACATACATACATATATTACATGGATGCAATAAATACACTTGGAAAAAAATAAAAATTGCCAAATATTTTTAGAAGAATTTTTCAAATGATACGATATATTTTGGTTCATATTTTTTTTTTTTTTTTTGATAAATCATTCTAATAATAATAATATAAGTTTACTGTTTACTTGCTGTGCCCACACACAATTTTGTTTTGAAAGTAATACACACCAAATTTTAAGACTCTTATGTTATTACTTTATACGAAGGCAGCCATCCCTAGATAATATCAAATTCAAAAAATTATTATAAAGCTCTGTAAAAGGTGTTTCAAATGTTTTAATAATAATGTAATTTCACAAAGTAAAAATTCAAATCAAATACAAATTTTATTCAATTGGCTATTTGGCAGTAAGTAATTCATATTTTGTGATTATTTTAAAACATTGCCATCTATTGCGCAGCCGTGTTTAAAATATCCCGCTTTCAATTAATTTTGGAATTATTTTAAAACAGTACCATCTGTTGCGCAACCTTGTTTAAAATATACCGCTTTCAAAAATAAAAGGTGCCTTAAAGTATGCAATACCTTTAAATCGGTAAAAAAAAATCGGCGTACTTTCACTGATTTGTTTCTACTTTCTCTTGGAGATAAGATATTTTTGCGGAAAAAAGTGTCCTATATTGGAATCAGGATGCTAAGGTAACAAAATTTTGTTAAAATCCATCAAGTAGTTTTTATGTGATGCGAACACAAACAGAAAGACAGACAGACAGGAAATGAGTTACTATTTTATTATATGTATAGATTACATTTATTATTATACTTTCAAAATAAACTTACAATTCATATTCATAAAATAAAATAAAAAAAAAAATAAAATAAAATAAAATATGAATACTCCTGACTCACTTAGTGTAGGTTGGTAAACTTGTTTTAGTTTTTAAAAACTTAAATATACCACTGAAACATAAAGTTCTCTACTCAAACTCAGTGCAACATATAAACTTCGTAATTTTTATTGTTTCATATTCAAATTGTAAGAATGTAGCCCTATTAATATCGCTCTGATTCCTGTCCGACTCTTCTCCTGCCAGTCGTACTAGTTGTCCGTCTGCTTATCTTCCATTTGTCGCAGTATTCGTTGATATGTAGACACTTACAATTTTCACAGATGACGTGTTATTTGGCATCTATAAAGGCAAAAAAAAATGCTTTAATAATTATTTTGTGAATTTTTAGGGCAGACCATGTTCAGACATGTTTTCTTAATTGAGACAACTTAATCTTTATTGAGCAATTTAATTTAAGCTGACAACCAAAATGTCAATTGATTTATCTTGAACCAAAGGATAGTATTTCATAACACCGCAGTACAAAACATTAACAATGTATGTGTACTCTTTCAAAGTTGATTGTACTCTTTGAAAGTTGATTGTAGATAAAGCAGAAAGTAGCTAAAATGGCACCACTCTTACACACAAAAAAAAAACAAAATAACAGTTTGTTTGCACCCAACTTCACTACCTATCGCTCTGTAAAAATTATATTTTCCAATTTCCAAGCGTTAACGCACTATTTAGGTTTGCTTCATATATTTTATATGTACATGAGAATTTTTGACAGTTATTTTACGTCTTACGCTCTTGTTTAGATTAAGTTGTTACTGTTCACGCATACTCAATTAAGCTTATTCAATTAGTATTTGACAGCTGAAGAATCATTGTTTTTATTATAAAGCCTAGTACTCTGCAGGGTTGTCAAATTTTTTTCGCCTATTTCGGCAATGTCGATGTAAAAGTCAGCCAAAATAGCCAAAATGATTTTTTGTTAAATTTTGCAAACAATATAGGTAATTTTTTTAAAGTTGGAACATTTTTTTATGAATGACAAATTTTTTTTATTGCAATCGGTAAAATTCGCAAAAAATTTGTCATAAAGTATACTTCAATTTTAAAAACTAAACGATAGAGGAAATTAAACGAACTTAAGACTGACTTCAAAAATTCATTCGTCTGTTAATAAAATAGTTCGACTAATAAAATGCGCTAACATTTTTCCTAACAAACTAAACACGAATGTAAGGACAAAACATATAAACCATAAATTGCTTTCATTGCTAACCGAACGTTGACTTATGCAACAACAAATATAAGGCAAGTATTAAAGCAAAAATATCGAACAAGAGAAAAGCTTTAGATTTAGGTGATGGTAGATTTCGTTTTCAACAACTGACGATGATAGTTGAATACAGTATTCCTTTATCTGAGTTTGGTTGGTTAAATATATGATGATTATCAACACACCTAAAGTATACTAAAGAACGCTGAAGACGGATGAAGCTATCCAGAAAATTCATTACCTTCTGCTAGAGTTTAAAAACAAAAAAAAAAATTTCGCATTTTTTTTCAAAACCAATCACTTAATTTGTAATTAATATTCTTTCAAATTAGAGAGAATTAAACGAACGTAATTTTGACATCAAAAATTCATTTGTATCTAAAGACAAAACTTTCAAAAACAAACATTATTTGTTTGTCTTTAGTTTACCGTATTTTGTTAATTAATAATATTTTATGAATATATTACGAATTCTATTACGAAACACTGGTAAAAATTTGGTTCTAGCAATATTTATATAGTTCAAATCAACCATAAGACGATTCTTGTGACTATACCATAACCATATTTTATCTCTGCGTGAAAAAATGATCTCGCTACCGTTAGCTTATTTACTTAACTCCAGACAAAAATGAAATATGCAGATTGCAAACCGTTACATACACCCATCGGCCAAAGTTGTTTCCAATAATCACACGATTTAGCGTCAACACTTATTTTACACAAAGTTTATGGAATATAATTTAATAACATTGGAGTTTTAAATCTTTATATTTTCTTTAAAATTGCAAATAAGAGAGATTGGCTGAATTTTTTTAAAAGCAGCAAAATATGCTCGGGTCACAAATATTTTTGTAAGTGTAATAACGGGTGATTTTTTTGAGGTTAGGATTTTCATGCCTTAGTATTTGACAGATCACGTGAGATTTCAGACATGGTGCCAAAGAGAAAGATGCTCAGTATGCTTTGACATTTCATCATGAATAGACTTACTAACGAGCAACGCTTGCAAATCATTGAATTTTATTACCAAAATCAGTGTTCGGTTCGAAATGTGTTTTATCGACAAATTTTGTTCAGCGATGAGGCTCATTTCTGGTTGAATGGCTACGTAAATAAGCAAAATTGCCGCATTTGGAGTGAAGAGCAACCAGAAGCCGTTCAAGAACTGCCCATGCATCCCGAAAAATGCACTGTTTGGTGTGGTTTGTACGCTGGTGGAATCATTGGACCGTATTTTTTCAAAGATGCTGTTGGACGCAACGTTACGGTGAATGGCGATCGCTATCGTTCGATGCTAACAAACTTTTTGTTGCCAAAAATGGAACAACTGAACTTGGTTGACATGTGGTTTCAACAAGATGGCGCTACATGCCACACAGCTCGCGATTCTATGGCCATTTTGAGGGAAAACTTCGGAGAACAATTCATCTCAAGAAATGGACCGGTAAGTTGGCCACCAAGATCATGCGATTTGACGCCTTTAGACTATTTTTTGTGGGGCTACGTCAAGTCTAAAGTCTACAGAAATAAGCCAGCAACTATTCCAGCTTTGGAAGACAACATTTCCGAAGAAATTCGGGCTATTCCGGCCGAAATGCTCGAAAAAGTTGCCCAAAATTGGACTTTCCGAATGGACCACCTAAGACGCAGCCGCGGTCAACATTTAAATGAAATTATCTTCAAAAAGTAAATGTCATGGACCAATCTAACGTTTCAAATAAAGAACCGATGAGATTTTGCAAATTTTATGCGTTTTTTTTTAAAAAAAAGTTCTCAAGCTCTTAAAAAATCACTTGTTACATATACTTTTAAGCACAAATTTATTTAAGCTTTTGCTGACATTGGTTTTTTTCACCTCGTCTGCTTTGTATACAAATACAGACACTGACATCATTATTTCTTTTGATGCCGATAAAACTACATCAGGTCTTTTTCTACACATACATACATACATACATACATACATACATACATACATACATACATACATACATACATGCATACATACATACATACTCTTCCAATTTTATCATTTTTATAAATAAGCGATCAACTTTAATAATTTAGAAATTTCTCATGGTACATTTATATACGAGTCCTAAGCCATGGCATTAATGGTTCAGCGATAATAGATGTGTGTTTATTTAGCCATTTTCTTCTTAAACATTTACATGCCAACTAATGGCTTAGCAACCTATATCTCATTGTTGGTAAAACAATTTTTGATTATGGATTTTTAGTCGTTCATTTAATGCTTCAATGAGCTGCTCAATCAATAAAGGTATTTCTGATACTTAACACTGACCGGATTAGTAAGTATTTGATTAATTTTTTTATTTAATTAGAGAGAGAAAATTCAATAGGGATTATTCCAAACATTAAGATGTTTAAGAAAATAATAAAACATAAACTTTAAAATATTGCAGTAGTTTTCTAAAGCATAAAAATCATAAAAAATATCTTTTTATGTAGTTTAAAATAAATCCCTTAAGCGTATAAGTTATTGCTCTCACATTTAAGCATCGACGAAAATTCAGTGTTGCACAAAATCATTATCATGATGGCGAACACTGATTTTTTTAGTTGTCAGTCTAATGACTGAACCTATTTTTCACTCAACGAAATCTACCATTGAATAAAAGCAAAGTCGTGAAGGTCGGTTATGGTGATTGAATATGTTTCATTCATAGGTTTGAACAACGAACGCTGGCGATGCATAAAATCAAAGCCTAAGAATTATATGAATAAAGTTGTTGTTTTAAAACACATCTCTCTTACATGCCATATGCAACAAAGCATACGGGTTGATTTTTGCTTTAATCTATTAGAGTAATTCCAAATAGGCGATGTACGTAGATTGGAGTGAACAGATATCCGTATTTATTAATATCCAGCCTTTGGTGCGTAAAAGCTTAGAGCCAACAAGAAACACTTGATTTAATTGATTTAAAATCAGCAACAAATATAGAGAGTAAGATTTATAAGCAGTGTCTGTATTGCAAGCGTCCAATTCGTCTAAAAATTGATATAAAAAGCCCTCAATTTTTATTCATTCCTATACAAATTTTTTAGAGGATTCGCTCTACTGTAATACAGTAACAGCACATTAATTTGTTCGTTAAAAGGCAAGGGGCTGTTGACTGCATATGAACGTTCTTTGATATACCTGTTACCGTTCTTTAATGCAATTATTATTTTAATATTGGTGGAATATCAAAGCAGACCACTTCCTTAATGGGTCCCTTTTTGTCCCCCTTCCGCCCACTATGACTATAGGCAACCGAAATGTAGTTTACGGCAATTAGAACATCCAGCCTTTAATTTTGACTTTTTTAATTTCAGACTGTCGACTGCTGCTAGCATTTGTTCAAGGCTCAGGTCCCCATGCCATCCACATTTAACAAGCCGGACATTCACACACATTGTGCGGTGCCATCTCTGCATCTTCCATGCACAGCCTGAAAGTATCGTCTTCTTCGATTTTCATCTCGGCTAGATGATACTTGAAGTTTCCATGACCTGTCACCAACGCAGTTATTCAGCTTAAGGTACTTCTGTTGTATCTGAGTTCCTTACTGGCCTTTCTGCCAATGGGCTTTTATTTCTGATACATACTCAGTTGTAAAAATCCATATTTTAAAGTGAAACTAAAAGATAAATATGCGCTTAAAACCCAAACACTCCCAGACACTCCATGCTATTCTGCACGTTAGGCATCAAGTTACCAGTTACTTTAACATTATAAACTGGATCAAAAGTTTTTATTGCTTGTTTTTATGGCTCAAATTAAACTATTTGAATTCCGTAATCGAATTTCTGTATTCAATAACCGAATTAATATAATCTTACAATTTTCTTATTTTCACCTATAAGAAATTTATGCATAAAAAACCAATAACGTATTAGCAAGACCAACCTAAAGCAGATTGACAAAAATAAATATTAATAAAAAGATGTAATTTTATTTAAACATATTTCCAGAACTTTTACGTAAGTTTAAACCACAAATACAAACAGAGGCTGAAACACAGCAAAAGGAAAGAAGAAATAAAAAGGTAAATAAATTTCACATATGTCGAAATACAAAATACATATAAACATATGTATCAAGATACATAAAATAAATATTTAAAACAACAACACACGTCTATAATCTGTAAAATGATTGATTTTTATGCATTTTTGATATTTACCACATTTCTTCCCATATATTTGTTTGAGAACTTATGTATTATTTTGGTTATTTATAAAAAAAAACACACTTCATCATTAAGCAAAAAGAACAAGATTTTTACAATAGAACTTTTTGGCCCAATTCTAAGCTAGGAAGAACACGATTACATAAATGATTATTGCTCCTCTCAGATTTTACTAACTTAAATCCTCAAATGAAAAATTTCAATACCCAATTTAAAATTAAGCTTCACGTAGCCTGTAAAATGCTCATCAAGGTTGGACGTCGATTGCTTTCTATTACCTACTAGCTCTCCCCGGTGCTCCTCGCTACACCCATGCACAAAAAATACAATAAAGACTTGGAAGAAAAGTATCATACATGGTTCTAAAAAAAAAACTGTTTCAGTGTACATACAAGGTACGATTCAATATATTTCCCATTCTGTTCTGTCCTGTTCCCATTCAATATATTTTATGCTAAACTATACTTAATAACACGATCCAGCCTGTGTTTCGCTAAACAATGTATATGATGAAGGTTTAGAAAAATTGGCCAAATCAGTGCAACCGTTCTTGAGTGATGCGATTACCAACGACCTACATTTGATTTTATTGATATACTACTCTTTCGCAGATGTAATAGTAATAGACCAAACCAGTTGGAGGTGCGGTCGAAAAGGCAAAGCATGAATGATACGCTCAATCACGATCTCATAACAATATCCGAATATGGTCGTGTGAATAGAGTTGATTTTAATGCCCGTAAGACTCAATGTTGTATGCTTACGCATGGGCGTACGTTCGGAGATGATGTTTTATCCGTTATTATGGCTGATATAGATATTAAGGAATCGGAAGCTTTTGATGTTCTTGGCATGATAATTCACTGTGATGTTCGATGGACTAACCACATTTTTCAAGTCTCTAAAGAAGCTTTCAAGTACTTAGGTTTCCTAAAACGGTGTAAAAGATACTTCATTCCATCCGAACTTCTTACTATTTATACCACCTACATCCAACCGAAAATGGAATACAACTTTTATATATGGGCCGGCTCGCCAAAGTCTATTTTGGAGAGAGTGCCAAGAAGCTCATTGGTGACAGTAGGGTATCCAACTCTTGAGCATCGACCCAATGTGGGGTGTTTTATCGTTACTACATGGTATGTGCTCTAATGAAATTAGGGATCTCGTTCCGATACCCGCACATTTTTACGTTTAACACGCTTTTCGTTTAGAGCACATCCATTTGTGGTCGAATGGCTAGTGAATCGCACCACGCATTACAGAGAAAATTCGTTTTTAGCACAACTGTTCGTATGTGGAAATTCAAATCGAATGTCCACAAACACTACTCCCTCTTTCCCTCTTTCCTTCTTCCCATAACCTAATTTCCTAGCTCTGGCACAATGCATTGCATGAGTATGGGTCATCCTCTGAGAGCTGGTCCAAAAAAAGTAAAACAGAAACTAAATTTGTAGCATGGACTCGCCTACTTAGGAGACAGAGTGTAAAAAAGAAGGACGAAGTAACCACCAGAGGTGTATTGGTTGCTTGCGAGAACCAATAACCTATGATATTAGGAGTTACTTCAATCACTTGACACTGAAAACGTTGCGTTGGCTTAGCTCCTCTATGGACAAAACTCCTAATATTTTAGTTTCAGAATTTTCAAACCATAATTTTTACTACTGATAATAATAAAATTTAATCAAAACATCATTTTAATTCATTACTAATATTTTACGTTACGGACATTATGTGGCACGGCCATTTGAAAATTAGTAAAACTTCCAAGCAAAAAAATTAAGTTGATTGGATTTGTTGTGTCAGTAAATGAAATACTGTTGTTATACCTTTCGGTGAAGACCGTCATCACTGGCTGTTGGTTTAGTTTTGTTGGCGAGTGCTTTCGATAAGAAACATTATCAAGCCACGAAACATAATCTCCAGTAGTATTAGTTGTTTTAGTATAAATAGTGGTGGGTTCAGGAAATTCTTCATCAGGGTTGTGTCTACTTAAAAGGTGTTATGTGAGGTCAGTGTACATTCAATACTTTTATCTTTCTTTTATCTATCTTTTATTATTAGATAGGCAGGTGTCCGTCTGCAGGTGTTTTTGTTTGTACGAGTATTTCAGTAGTTGAAATGGTGTACCTGTTCGTTAGTAATATCAAGATTTCCATGAATGTCTAGTATTCGTCTTTTTTGCTAGGATGCAGTAATGTTATTCATTCATCTATTCCCCTTGGTGTGAATCCCTAAATATCAAGGTGTTGGAGTCCCCTCGTTTTCATTTGTACGAACCTATGTGTTCTGTAAATCTTGTTTTTAGTGTTCGTCCCGTTTGCCCTATAAACATATGTATCGTTGTAGGTGCATGTAAGTCTGTCTGTATACTCCGCTGTTGTTAAATTTGTCGGTTGTTTCTGTTGATGTCTTGAGTTTATGTCGTAAAGTATTGCTGCTTTTTAGTGCTGTTATTCTATACGAGTATATTTCTGATACTGTGTTAGTAAAAGTATGTCGTCTTGGTATTTATTGATTGTCTCTTTGTCTTCTTTGTTTATGCTCTTGGTTTTGCATTGTCTATGTAGTTTCTCGATAGTAGTGCGTTTGTAGCCATTATGTACAGCTTTAGTGTTAATTGTAACAAGTTCTCTGTGGTATTTATCCGGAGTAAGTGGAATTATCAAAAGCGCTCACCAACAGTTCCAAACCAACAGCCAGTGATGGCGGTCTTCTCAGGAAGGTATGACAACCGTAAAAAAATTAAGTTTACATGTACGTAGGTTTGTACGGGAGAGAGGCAGGAATTTCACATACAATAATAAACTAATTTTTATTGGAATAATCAAGCTAGAGTGATAAGGACTTAAATAGAAGCTTTCGCTATTTGCCTGATTTCAGAACTTTCAAACAGAAAACAATTAAAACTTTATAAGAAAAGCATGCGAATAAAAACACGCAAAAACGAGCTCGGCAAGAAGTCCAGACAGAAAGTGGCATAGATGATAGTGATACTGATAGTTAAGTATCATCTGGCCAAGATAAAGATCGAAATGAATTATACTTGCAGATTGTGCCTGGAAAAGGTCTAGGAATACGTGCAGACACATTTTAAATATTTATGCCATGGATCATCTAAGCCTTATACAAACGATAGCAATTATAAGAGGCAATTACAAGAAAGACGATCGACAGTTTTCAAAAGTGAGAGCTAGTGCTAGCACGAGAAAATGATCCATATCTCCCAACATTAATAATAACTAGAGTTCGCCCCGTGGTCGAAATTCGACCAAATTTATTTCTGACACATTTTATATAGTTTACATACATAAGTACACATTCATTTTTAATGAAAGAAACGTTAAGAGCAATTCATGTTATTCATATATTTATTAAATGAAACAAAATGGGAAATAAAATTGTAACAAAAATCTTATACATACTCGTAGTAGTGAGACGTATTTTAAAAAAAAAGTAAATAAATTGTGCGTAATTCATATCAAATTGTACTGAGCATAGCATGGTTTTCTGCCACATTCAGTCACCAATGCACCGACGCGATGATAAAACACATCATGAATTTTAAAATGATAGATTCCTTGCATACAATTTCTATCAATTTTTGCCTCTGTACTAACCATTGCAAATGCTGAGTTCAAAGCACGAGTATTTTCAAAAAAGTTTTTTGTTTTACGCTTTTCAACAGCGTTTTGTGAATTCAAATTATTAAATAAAGAATTAAAAAAGCTATTTTGAGACAATGGCATTAAAGAAACTTTTCCCTTGTGGCAACATGCTGTAAAAGAAGTTAAATCATTTTGAGTTACTTCAGACTCAAAATGCTTAGCACTACAAAAACGGCATATTAAGTGCATTGGACCACAGTTATGACCTACAAAATTATTTGGAACAATATTGAAAGCACATTTAAAACTATTTAATAATTCATTGTCATTACGCAGATTGTGGGTGTTAATATTTCCAGATCTGTTCTGAGTAAGATATTGAATTGCTCGTTGCCGTCTCTCCATTCTACCAGTTATTGATCGTCTTCGTGGCATCTCAAAAAAATATAAAAATTAGTTTCTTTAACAAAAAAGAAAATATATTTTCAGAATAAATGCAAAATTAGGATAACAGACACTTTGAATTCAAAGTCAAAAATATTTAAAAATCTTAAACCGATTTAAAACGTTTTATAAATTATGTATGTACATACCCTTTAGACAATTTTAAAAAGGTAAATAATAAAAAAAAAATACCACCACACTTTTAATTAACACTTCCTAACAAAGGCTTTAATAATTTGAAGCTAAGAATAAAATAAAGCTGAAAAAAATGCATTTACAAAACAACTAAAAACAAATGCAAACCGAAAAAATAACTGTTTCAAATTTCTTGCATTGATTTAAAAGGCAATTATTTAATTATGTGTACATAAGATGTTTTCATGTTTTCGTCATTCTTCCACATGTGAACATATGTAGGAATGTGTAGACATACATACAAATAAACATATTTAATTATGTTTATTAACTCTCATCTGTTGTTGTGTTTTCAACTTTACTCATTTAAATAGAGAAACAACTGTATAATTACTCCTTCTCTTTTTGTTTTCAAAAAAATGAAATTGCATACAAACACGCAAATTTGGTTTTACTTGAAGCTACCACATACATGTGTGTTTTTAGCATGTGTAGTGGTAGCAATTTAAAGAGCCATTTATTCCTAAAATACTGAACCGATTTTAATCAAATATAGGCTGTGCACTAAAGCTCGATAATATCTACTACCGTTGAAAAAATAAACAAAATCGGTTGACAAACATAGGAGAAAAAGGGATCCAAAGTTTTGTCTTTGCCTATTTATATATAGATAACTAAATACCTAACGTACAATGCCTTAAACAGATGTTACTGACTTGAATACTTGTCCTGTTTCTCTAACAAGAACCAATTACAGGCAATAACACATTTTTAAGCTTTAATTTAATTACGATTTTTTACGGTTTTTTTTTAATTTGATTTTTTTTTTTTAATTAATATATTAAAAGTATAAAAAAATAATTAGTTTTAAACAACCTTGTTATTTTTTGTGGTTTGAAATTTATTTTTGTGTTGTCCCAACTAAAAACCGCTGAGGCTTCATTATCTTGAAATAGATGATCTTTGAAGGTTGTAAATCGTAACAAAAAACAGTAACAGAAAAAAAACATTCAAAATGAATCTCCTTCGTTAACTATGTATATACATATGTTTAAATTTAAAAGAAAAAATCATGTATATTTTAGTTAATTATTTTATTTTTCAAATTATCTGTGCCCTCACACGTTGTATGCGTCCTGACAATATTTAGTTCGATTCTGCTTTAAAACTAATCCACACCAATTTTAATACTCTTACGTATTTACATTATATAAAGGTACCCATCCTTAGATAAAATTCTAAAATTTATCTAAAATTCTAAAATTCTAAAAATTATTGTAAAGCTCTGTAAAAGGTGTTTAAAATATTTAAGTAAAAATGTAATTCCACAAAATAAAAGTACAAATTTTATTCAATTGGCTACACGGAAAGAAAAAACATGGTTATTGTATGGTGACGGCAACCACACTATGTTCTCTGTAACAACACATGTTTGCTGTGAACAAATTACAGCTATTTTAAACAATACTTTGATCACGATAATCAAGTTTTGGTTAAAAGTTATTCATTCAATGGTTATACGCACCAAAAAAGCAACATGGTTGATTTGAACCATATTAAAATTCAAACAACAACCAAATTTTTTTTTAATATTTATAAATAAAATTATATTTATAACAATAATATATTAAACATAGTGTGTAGTAAGTATGACTAAAAATAAACAAATAATGTTTGGTTTTAAATATACATATTTTAGTTTTGGTCTTTTTTCAATTCAGAAATATGTATTTAAGCTATCGGTTCATCTAAAACCGTAAAAACATTAAATACACATTTGTTGTCAACAAATAAATTTGTTTTTTATTATAAATGATTTTATTATAAATGATTACATGTTTCACATTATATTATTTTATAAACATTATTGTGGTTGAATTTTACTATGTTACTTTTATGTAAGATAATAATATGTTCCAATGACAACAATATTATTATTAATATGGTTTAAAATAATATGGTTTGAATATAACCATATAATTCAACCATAAAATGTTGCTCTTAGATTATGGTTGCCTCAACCATGTTTTTTTCTTTTCGTGTATTTGACAGTAAGTTTATTTATTTAGTGATTATTTTAAAACAGCGCAACCGTATTTAAAATATCACGCTTTCAATTCACTTTCTGATTATTTTAAAACAGCGCCATCTGTTGCGCTACTGTGTTTCATGTATACCGCTTTCAGTACTTTTAAATCGGTAAAAAAAAGTCATCATACTTTCACTGCTTTTTGCCCACTTTCTCTTGGAAATAAATATTTTTGCGGAAACAAAGTATTCTATATTAGAGTCAGGATACAAAGGTACCACCTTACAAAATCTTGTTAAAATCCATCCAGTAGTTTTGACTTGATACGAACACAAAAAAAGTTAATATTTTATTATATGCATATAGATATTAGTGAACTAAAGTGAACCACCATACAAATAAACATTAATTTATTTTTTACATTTCAATAGAACTGGCAAATTATCAAGAGCTAAAAATTTTTAGAGTATTCTTATAGACTTTTTGTAATTACACGATATACTGAATACTCTCTCATTGGACCTGAGTGAAGTTTAATACGTCTAATTAACCCACGACTTTATTTTAAATATATTCTATATTTACATGATTGCTTTTATTCGAATCATCGATTTAGGTAATAATGTGAAATGAAAATAATATTTCCAATAAAATGTTAAATTCTACCAGGTCTTACGTTTTTATGTAGGCACCCACCCAATTTTTTATTTAATGTATTAAGTTATAAAATTCTCACCCAAGTGAGAGAACAATCAAATACAAAGCCCTCAAAAGTTTCGCATTATAATAAAATAAAAAAAAATATAAATTATTTGAAGTATAATAGAATAATGGAATATAAAAGAGATGAACGAACGGAATACAAAAACCAACACAATGCACTAAAATAAAAATGAAACAATGTAGCTCAACTGACTTTGTAAGGATCTTAAAATAGACTTTTGTTCATTTATATATGTAGACTTTCATTTCATTATTTGTGGGTTACATTACCTTTTATGTTTTTTTTTTTCTGATGTGAAAGAAACATTCCATTTTATTGTCAGCTTCTGGAAGAAAACAAAAAACAATGATTAAAGTAAAAATGAACTTATTATAACATTTTTGTGTAAAGATTTTACGAGTATTACTTTGTTATTAATTGCTACAAATTCAAAGAAAAAATCAGTTGTATATAGAAAGGCATAAAGAAAACCTTATGTTTACTGTTTATCCATTTCGTGAAATAAATAAAAGAATTAGAGAAAAGAACATTTAAGAGTGTAAAAGGTGAGTAAAATTAATTCTCAAACAAACGTCACAAATTTTACGTTTAAAACCTGTAGATGGTAATCAATTATTTACCAGCTGATTACCCCAAAAGTACGATGCCTTATAGATTCCTGCCTCCTTTGCATATTTATATCCTGAATATATTAGAAATCATCTCCTTTTAGAAGACTAGAAGTCTTTAAGGGACTAATATTACAAGACGAGGACTTACGGATTCCTATAATGATACCACTGGTACCGATAACCCCAGAGACGACTAGTTCCTGTCTGATTATTTTTGAAACTCCTCCGGAGTCCTTTCATATTTTGTCTCGAGAGCCAAACATTATTAAAGAAATGATTTTTCCGAAAAACATGTGGAATTTCCGAAAATTCCCAATTCGAGGGAAGTTAAAAAGTCGTAAAATATCCAGAACTTAGTGGTGATCCATTTTGTTCGAATTTTTTTCTTAAAATTTCAAATAGGTCATATACATACGTACACCCCAAAAGTCATGTAAAGAACAATGTTTATTTTTTCAACTATCCATTTTTATAATAGCGGTATTCAATGTTTGATGCAAGTGGCTTGCGAAAGGGCAAATGCGTTATATCCAACTTAACAAAAACAATAGTTATTTTGTTGTTGGATTTAACAAAAAACCAAGACCTTTTCTGATATGTATTGCTTCATATTAATTTTTGTCAATGTAAAACAAAAATTTATTATACCCTTCACTCCAGGTTGAAAAGGTACATATATATAAGTTTGCCATTCCGTGTGTAATTTATACAATATTAATTTCTGACACCATTAATTATATATGTTCCGAATCCTTATACATAGATAAGTTGACTAAGCGATTTCCGTCTTTCCGTGTTCGGGTAGTAATATCATTTGCCAATGCACCACACAAGATACAGAAGATTTAAGCCCTCCAATCTGCCATACATAGTTTCGAAAACTTTGGGATTGCAATTCAGAAACATCAGATCATTACTGTGGTGGCTGCGGGCAAAAGACCACACCACCTATATTTTTCACGTCTTTTTTATTTTTTTCGGTTTTAATGGTTCTCTTCTACCTTGCTGTAATAAATAAATATTAGACTACCACAGGTGGATCAAAAGGAGTGCATACAAATATAGATGGATCAATAATCCCCTGTGAGGGCAGATTTTTTGTATATTTTTAGGTTAGTAAGGTTTTTCTGCTTTGAACCCATTAAATATAGAGATAGCCAATAGACCCACAGAGTGCCTTCTGGGAGCAGTCAATAGGCCCATTGAGGAAATTTTTTCTGACCATTTTAACGCAATATAGATTGCAGGAAGCTGTTAATTTTTACAGAAAATGTTGTTTAAATTTTCAAAAAAAAATTAACAAAATTTAAAAAAAAAATCAAAAAAAAATCAAAAAAATTTCAAAAAAAATTAAAAAAAAAAATTAAAAAAAAATTAAAAAAAAAAATTTAAAAAGAAAGTCTTCTGAAAAATTTTTACAACAAATTTAAGAAAAAATTAAAAAGAATTTTTACAAAAAATTTTAGAAAAAAGTTTCAAAAAAATTATCAAACAAATTTAAAAAAAAATTACAAGAAATTTTCAAAGAAACATAAGAGCGTAACACAATATCTAGCATTACTATGCTGAAAGGTATATGTATAAGATTCAGAATGCCCGAATATAGCACTGTAACTTGTTGTGTTTTTTAATTATGCAAAATGAAATTTAAAGTCAAGCTTAAGTTCGTTTTACACTCTTTAAAGAATAATTTTAATTGCAAGTTAGATGATTAATATTAAGGAAAAATTGGGAATATTTTATTTTAGACACAAGCAGCATTACATTCTGCTGGTGTCCATCTTCAGCATTCTTCGCATCTATCAACTTTGGGTAGTGTTAAGTTGTAAACATCCTCTATTTAACCAGTCAGTTGGTGAGATCGAAGCTTTCCTCTTGATTGATATTTTTCCTTTAATGTTTACCAGCTTATATTTGTTGTTAGCAATGAAAGCTAATTTTTGTTTATTTGTTTTCTCCTTGGAAAATATTTGAAATTCTCATCTAGATAGTGAAATGGTATCACCTTTTACTCTTGTATTTTAAAAATAATATTACAGTTGTTACATCTTATTTAGGTTGCATAAGTATGTGCCAGAAAAAAGTTGACTTCAAATAGACATTCATTCATTGAAATACACCACACAACTACTTCTGTAAAATTATGCATTTACTTGGTAGTATGTATTGTATTTTTCATTTCAAGTAAGTACATATTTAACTTTTAATACCCTTATAAAAGTTAAATCAAAAAGGTATGTTTTTTTATTTATACTTTAAACTCATGAAACGAGTATGTGCTTAATTGTAAATGACTGTAAAGTTAAGTTCTATATTAAATAAGTTTACTCACTTTGAAATTTTAATTTGATATTTTTTTGAATTACTCGTATCAATGCTTTTCTCTGCTATTAGACTTTTTTTTTTTGCTTCTTTCATTTTCTATTTTAAAACAATAGTTTAAATGTAGAAGCTTATAACGCACTTATATTTTATTCTTTTTCTTTTAAGTTTCTACATAGTGAGTTTTGCAGCAATATTTACAATAAGAAAATCTTTTATATTACAATTGAACAAAAACTTTTAGTTTTTAAGTCATTGCATGGCACACAACTTGAATACTCATCATAATGTATTTTGTTTAGACATATTTTTGTTTTTCGCTGTTTAGCTTTCTACTTATTAACACAGTAGAGTTTTTTATATAGAATCCCTTTTGATTTTTTTAATGAGAGGGAAAATAAGGGGACAAATTAAAAATAAATGTGAAGTTAATGATTAATACAAAAAAAAACTCTTTTATAATAAAAAATAATCCACAATAACTGCTATAATGCTTGGATCTTTAAGTTTTGAGAGATAAGGTAAGAATTCTTAACATTTTGGTATATATACAAAACAGAAAAGCTAGCGGGAGAATTTTCAGATATTTTGATGACTACTACAAATTACTGACCAATTTGGCATAAAGCATATAGAAGTCCAAATCAAAAGTTACAGAAAATTCACAAAATCACTACAAAAAACTGTATTGTTGTCGAAGAAAAATAAAAAAGATTTATATGTAACTTTTATCAAATAATTGTTATCATAATTTAAACTATTTTTAAATTTAATTAATATTTTTTCAGGCTTAAGTTCATTCATTATAAAGAGATAGACAAAATCTTGTTTCTAGCAGATTCTAATTTATTCGCAGAATTCTTCGTCTTCTTGTGAAATTTCAGAATTAGGCGCCACAGGCAAAAAATTTTTATAAAATATAAAAAATCGCGCGATTTTTTTATAATTTTTAAAAAATTTTTTCCCTGCGGCGCCTAATTCTGAAATTTCACAACAAACACATTTATAACAATAATTATACATACATATATTTCAACTCATATTAGTAACTTATTGATAACATTATAACTAGAAAAATTTACTAGTATAAAAGAAACAAAACAGGTTCTACTTTTTCGCCAAAACAATTTAGGTTTATAATCAGAAGCTTTTTAAAAACTGCCATTTTTTAAAGATAGCCACTGGCTGTGATGCTAATTTAATTTAAATTTAAATGTGATGGTAATATATTTTCGGTAAATTCAGCATTTTTTTTGGAAAAGCAAAGACAGAAATAACGTGTGATTTTTTAAGAGCTTGAGAAATTTTTTTTAAAAAAAAACGCATAAAATTTGCAAAATCTCATCGGTTCTTTATTTGAAACGTTAGATTGGTCCATGACATTTACTTTTTGAAGATAATTTCATTTAAATGTTGACCGCGGCTGCGTCTTAGGTGGTCCATTCGGAAAGTCCAATTTTGGGCAACTTTTTCGAGCATTTCGGCCGGAATAGCCCGAATTTCTTCGGAAATGTTGTCTTCCAAAGCTGGAATAGTTGCTGGCTTATTTCTGTAGACTTTAGACTTGACGTAGCCCCACAAAAAATAGTCTAAAGGCGTCAAATCGCATGATCTTGGTGGCCAACTTACCGGTCCATTTCTTGAGATGAATTGTTCTCCGAAGTTTTCCCTCAAAATGGCCATAGAATCGCGAGCTGTGTGGCATGTAGCGCCATCTTGTTGAAACCACATGTCAACCAAGTTCAGTTGTTCCATTTTTGGCAACAAAAAGTTTGTTAGCATCGAACGATAGCGATCGCCATTCACCGTAACGTTGCGTCCAACAGCATCTTTGAAAAAATACGGTCCAATGATTCCACCAGCGTACAAACCACACCAAACAGTGCATTTTTCGGGATGCATGGGCAGTTCTTGAACGGCTTCTGGTTGCTCTTCACTCCAAATGCGGCAATTTTGCTTATTTACGTAGCCATTCAACCAGAAATGAGCCTCATCGCTGAACAAAATTTGTCACATTTAAACATT
This sequence comes from Phasia obesa, assembly GCA_949628195.1. Classification (NCBI taxonomy): domain Eukaryota; kingdom Metazoa; phylum Arthropoda; class Insecta; order Diptera; family Tachinidae; genus Phasia; species Phasia obesa. Next base: position 40,718,311 of record OX451215.1, read on the forward strand.
TCGAACCGAACACTGATTTTGGTAATAAAATTCAATGATTTGCAAGCGTTGCTCGTTAGTAAGTCTATTCATGATGAAATGTCAAAGCATACTGAGCATCTTTCTCTTTGGCACCATGTCTGAAATCTCACGTGATCTGTCAAATATTAATGCATGAAAATCCTAACCTCAAAAAAATCACCCATTAAATTGCTAATTTTTCCAGTTTTTATCGTGACAAAATTTTAATGTTAACACTTCTAGTGTTTAAGGTAAACTTTATAACTACTTATTATTAGCGATAATTTTTTATTAAAAATATATCGTTTAAAAAAAAAACATTATTTTCTTATTGAAAAATTTCTTCATCATATAAAATTGCTCAAAAATGGGTGATCTTTCATTAAAACATTTATCCCGGCGGACACCCTTTATTTATAACTCCCAGTTCTTATTTTTTAGCGTTATCATTTTTTTGGTGAAAACAAAAACTATTATATAAGAAATTTAAAAAAATTTATATGAACAGATTTGCAATGCTGGGATTTGATACAACCATAAACCGGAACGTATTCTATGGACACTAAAAAATATATACTCATCCATTTACAGTGGGCAGAATCAAAATATTTTGGAAATAACTCAGCTTTTTGTAAAGGGCAAGGCCGGGGTTGATTCAAAAATTTGGCATGCGCATCATTTACTTTCCAGGGGTGGAGCTATGTTGCGTCAAAGTTAGGTACATCGCCCCTGCAAATTCTTTAAAGCTTGGCATTTCTTCATTTTTTGTTTGGTTTTCAAAAATACTTGGTCTTAAAGGTCTAGTTAATACATGTAAATTATGTTTTAAAATGAGAGAAATATAAGCATTTTAAAATTAAAATTTTTATTTTTTCCATACACTAGTCGAGTTTTTCAAAATATGTAATAAAAAAATTTTTCAGCCAATTTTTTAAAAATTTGTTTGCCATAATTAGTAAGCAATATTTAAAATATTGTGGAAAAATTTCAAGATTTTTCAAACAAGACGATTTTCCATTTAAAAATTCCAAAATTATTAAATTTTTGTGTATTTTAGCCTAAAAATGGCCGTTAATCTTATTTTTTTAATAAAAAAAAAAATTGCTTTAGTAATATGTGACCCGGCGTATGAAAAAGGTGGCTTATGACTCAAAAAAAAATTCCACTTTTTTTTTTTGGTTTGGATAGTTTTTGAGACGCTCTTTCACGTGGTGAAAACTAGAAAGTCCTAACTTGCTTAGAAGTGTACTAAAAATGTAGAGAAAGAAGAGCACAAATGAAAGAAAAACAGATTTTTTTATTTTTTTTAAACCTGACAACGCTGGGTCAGAAACTGGTTTGTGCTTTGCATTGAAAAAACATCGCTCTTTATATACACACACAAACTTATCTTATTTATGTTCTTTTGCATTTTTTTTGGTTGCCTTTTGGGCATAACTGTTCATAATGCATAAGAAAAACTACTGACGAAATGCATTGTTTATCTTTAACAGCTAATTTTTCGAAATTTGGTTTTTGAGTAATATATATAGCTTTTTGAGTAATATATATATTATAAATGGCTGAGTTATTTCCAAAATATTTTGATTCTGCCCCACTGTACCATATACCATTGTTACGCCTTTACTATATACTTATATATAAGAGTTACAGGTTTTTCTTAATTATTTTAATATTATTGTTCAAACGAACATGGAAAAAAGAATAATGCATATTTAAGATGAAAGTAATAAGATCTGACATGGTCGAATATAGCACTCACTTGCTCTTTTATCGATATTTAATGCGAATCACACCCCAATAAATTATGTGGTAGGGTTTATATTATGAATTAAAAAATTCTAGTATTATTTAAAAACAATTTCAATCTAAATCACGTGAGTCTAATTGATTTTGTATGTATTTTTATTATAATGAACGCATTTTCGATAATTAATCTTATGAAGCAGTAAAGGACGAATTTCAGCATAATCACAAAAGAACCTAAATAACTTTAAAATTCAATAATTAACGGTCTAGTTTCCGCTCAGCGTTTAGGTGTTTAAATAAAAAGTCTTTAAAAGGGTAGTTCTCCCCTAAAAAATTAGTAAATTAGAACTTCGCTAACCTGGCATCAAATTGAGTGTTAACTTATTGAAAATACTTAAGGTATTAGGGGCGCTGTCAGTCAGTTCATCGAAGTGGCATCATACATAAGAATCTTTTGATTTATGTTTTAATTTTTTGTTCTAATTTAGATTTTTTTTAATTTTTTTACAACAAAGTGAACTTTTTTTACTACCTGGTAGTAAAAATCAAATCATAGTCATATGTAGGGAAAGTTGCGTATAAAAAAACTTAGGTTGTCAGACGCAAAACAAAGTGATCCAAACAAATCAGTAGTTTTATAAATTCTAAGCTTTTAACCCAGTTCTGTGAAAGTCTACTTAGAATTTGAAAGAATATTTTGTTATCCATAAAAATTTTTTTTTTTGCCACCTCAGGCCTATTAAAAGTACATTTAATTAGTGCTTAATAATCTATCTTTCTATAGTAAATTCTGTATTAAGAAGTCAACGTTTTTTTTGTGCCATTATTTTTCTCTCATATTTCGTTGCACTGGGTGTCACACTTAAGATATTCAGTGGCAAAAAGTATATAAATACCTCCACAAAAGTATATAATTACAGAAGTATATAATTACTTCCACAAAGATATCATTATGTCGTCGTGTGTGGTAATAAAAATCATGTATTTAAACAATTTTGTTGTTATAACAACATGAATTCAGGCATACTGGTCCTTAAAAGGCAAATGCAACGAAAAACGTGTTGCTATCAAATTCGATAATAACTTTGAAACACGAAATTTATAGAAGAAATAATGTTTTCACAAATTCTACAACTTAAATTTCAAAACTATCAGGCCTGTTCTGAAAATCACGTGATTTTAAATCCCGAACCGTTTTAAAATCACGTGTTTTGTTTTACCCTGTTCTGTAAATCACATAATTTTGTATTTTTTAAGCGATTTTAAAATTGTAAAACCACAAGAAAATTGCTGATTTTTATTATTTTTTTGATTAAATTTTACGTAATACGTAAAATAAAAACAGTCTGAAGGGTCTAGGGTAACATTGTGGACCCTAAAATGTTTAAAATGAAAGCATTATAAAAAATTGGCATTTTAAGGCTTTACTTACGGAACCATTGCAATTTGTAAGTTTGGCAAGGTTAGATGTACTTTCTAAACACTTAATCTGCTGACAGTTAAAAAGAAGCGGAAAACACAATTTTTTTATAAAATGTTACTGCAAAAGAAGACTCTTCAAAAATGCACTATTTTTTCATATTTTTCTTATAATATTACGTAATTTAACTACAAAAATCATAAAAGAACACTTCATACTATTTATTACAGCAGTTTGTTATAAAATTAACAACAAAGAACTCGCAAAAATAAGTAAGTGATTTGAAATCACAGACACTTTCCTAACCGATTTAAAATCACGTGATTTAAAAATTTTTTGTATGTAGAACACCTTTTACGTGTTTTCAAATCACTTTGATAAAAAGTGATTTTTAGAACAGGCCTGTATGTTTAAAATTCTAAAAAAAATTTCTTGTTTTTGTATTTAATTGTTTCGTGATTGTCTCAGTCTAGCTGTGGAACTAATTTTATTTGAACTATTTCTAAATGAATAAATTAATTATTTAGGCTTAGGTTCTTATCTCTTTATAATTAAGAACTTAAGCCTAAATAATTAATTTGTTCATTAAAAACAAAAAATATTAGAGAAATTCCCTTGAAAATTGCTTTTATTATTTCGACAAAAAAAAAAAACAAATAGAAATTTTGAAAAAATTGTTGTTTTCGAATCCGTATTACTTTATAATAAAACATTCGAAATTAAACATGTCCTAGAATTCTCCTTTAAATAATATTAACTCTAACATGAATCCTTTTCTGATATGTCTATTGATTTACAAAACGTTAGTGTGTTTTGGAAATCCCATTAAAAAACTATTTAAAATAAAAAGTTTAATGTACCCATTTTATTGTTAGCTATAAAAATCAGATGAAACGATAACATTCGATCTAATGAAACACGTATTAACCCAGCAAAATATTAAGCAGTAAAATAAAACTCATGTCTTTTAAAAGCAGTTCTCATAAGCGCACTCGAGAATGCTGTAAGACAGTAATAACAAACTGCAACCTCTCTCACTTAAACGGATGCAGATATGTAAGCCATAAGATTTTATAAAGAATTTAAGGAAAACAAAGAGACCTACCAAGCTGGGAAAGACTGAGATAATACTTAATATCGTTTATTTTATAAAGGTTTTGGAGCTACTTTGTGCGACTAATCCTTTTATAAAAACAAGTTAAAATATGCCTTGTAAAACATGTTCTTATACGATGCGGGCAGCACCTCTAAAACTAAGCAACTACCGGGTGATTAAATCTTAAGGACCGATGTTGAATGGGAACCACACCTAAATGTCAATTTTTTTTCTGCATTTAATTTAATATTTCTCAGTTTCAGACTAACTCAATTTGAACCTTCGCTTTTTGCGCGACAAATTCAGTGGCCGTGTTATCTCACATGGTGGCGATGTCAATTGGCCGCCAAGATCATGTGATTTGACACAGTTGGACTTCTTTCTTTGGGGTTATTTGAAAGAAAAGGTGTACGTCGATAAGCCAGCAACAATTCAAGAGCTTAAGGATGAGATAATGCGGCACATTAACGGCTTATGCCTCAGCATTATAGAAAATTTGGATACCAATATTATCAATATAAAAAGAAATGATAATAATTTCCTAAATAATTTGTGTGATAATCAACATCGGCCCTTCAAATTTAATCACCCTTTACTTATTACTTTATTATAATTTTGTTAGTTTTTTGTAACTGGTTAATTGATCCATTTATTTTGAAATTTGCATAAGTCACTTTCTAAAAATACCAAGATAATTTAATGGTATTTCTTCATTTTTACAAAAATTTGCAATCAAATGTTAAGCGCCACTTGCCAAATGATCATGAATTTGGTTAGGATTCGCAAAATCTTTCGCTAATTTTCAAAATTCAATTTAATTCTGTTCCACTGTGTCCTCTTAAAAAAGAAAATAAATTTTATTTGTGAAAATATGATGAGCTAGAAAATATTCACAATAGCAAGAGAAAATAGTTAGATGCTTTAAAATGATAACAGAATAATTTAACGCTTGGTTTCAGTGTTTGTTTATGTACTTAAATCCCCTCTCCGATTGTGTAGAAGAAATATGTGTATGTGAGTTAGTTAGTGACCAACTCAGAAGTGTAGGCGAACTTAAACTTGCATGTGATGTGTTCTTTTTAGATACACTTTATATAAGAACAATGCAAAGCAAAATGACAAGAGAAAATGTGTGGTATTGTTTAAAAAAGAACCACTTTTGTTTTGTTGTGGTCAATTTAAAGCCACCACAAGAACATTGTGGTTTTGTTGTCATTTGGGTACTCTATAACATATAATAGGAGTAGATGTTGGTTTGTGAGTTGGTTTAGAGTAAATTGTTTTATATGATTGATTTATTTCCATCAATCATTTCTTTATTTATCTTTTTTTTTGTAATAATGAAATTTAGAACCAAAATTATTTTTGCTTCACATAAATTCTCCTTAAATAAGAAAATACAGTAAATCAAGGCGCATTTGCTTAAACGAAACCAAAATGTTTATATGACATATTTTTACTTAATTTTTTGTTTTATTTTATTCAAAATATAGAATTATATGTTTTTATTCATAACGAAATTTCGTCATCGAAAATAAAATAGAATAAATACCCGAAAAAGGCTATTTTCTTGTAGCGCTTTTCGTTAAAAAGTTACTAGGGTCTGAATTGATAAAATGTAAAAAATACCGTTTGTTTGGGGATTTTCCCCAAAAAGGTGGTATTCTTTTTTTTTTTAATATTTAATTTAAACTTTCTTCGGTACTACTGAATTTTTTTAAACCATTTTGAAGATAACCTTTAGCAAATGCAAAATATAATGCTTCTCTCTCCAGACCTATCCTCACAAAGCCCATTTTGAAACAAAATTTATAAATTATTGTGAAATTTTTCGGAGCTCAAAGAACCGATTAGAAAAACGTAACTGGATTTTTGAAGCCTTGTTCACATACTTCAAAAAAGAATTTGACAGCCCCATAATTAATAAAGGCAGGGTAGCCGCTTTTGTAAAAAAAAAATTTTGGGAATTTTTCCCCCGTTGCGGGAATTTATGTTAAAATAGAAAAACTACAAATTTTATTCCACCTTTTGATTAAAAGGTCTTTTATCTATATAATTTTATATAATGAAAGTGTGGCCCGGTGCAAGATTTGATGCGGTTACGGTCAACGATATACATCATAGGCCGAGATCCATCGCAATCATCCCCAGGGAACCACACAACCCTGCGACAATCCTGTCGATCAAACGGAGAGGAAATGTCGATCTGCCGACCAGTGACTGGAAGGTAGTGAAGGTTTCCGAACCGGAAGGGTTGACCAGGAAGGCGGTGGTGGTTCTTAACAAAGAATCCTTGTCACCACTACGGAAGAAGCAATGTAAGATATTCTATGGTTATGATAGACAACCCCGGAACCTCCAGCATCCAATTTGTAGGGTCGCAAGGTAAAGACGTGGCTGACCGTAAAAGCCAACAACCATCAACAACAACTGCAGATACAGATGATCCCGCGAACTCAGAGGCTACGAAGGGCTCACAATCAGACTCAGGTCTGGTTGGCGAGATCTTCGAGCGTCTGGGTGTTGCAGAGGATGACGACATCGACGTCACCGTCATCTACGATCCAGACAGAGATGGTGAAGATGATTCAGGTCAACCTACACCACTCTAAGACCGCTGTATTAACTCTTCCTCTCGCAGACCGAGGCGAAGATATTGCATCAATCCAGGAGCCATAGATAAATAGTGCCAAAATATGTGGACATAATGCTAGGCTACAAACTACTGTATGCAGCAACTTCAGGTTACAATAATAAAACTATTAGATCCTGTATTTTTGCAAAATATCACATTAATATCTTCATTCTATCTAATTACAGTGATGAAGATTCGGTCACTGCAGTGTGAGAGGAGGCAGGATCTGCGTTATGGATATCCTCCGCATACACGTCGCACGACCAGGCGGACCCTCCAATCAACAACTTGGTCCGGAAGATGGCCAGACATATTCCTGCAGTAATAGGGGCCGACGCAAATACGCATAACCATACCTGGGGCAGCTCGGATACCAACAAAAGAGGTGAGTGTATTCTTGATTTTGAATGATTGAATAATAATCTAGTAGTCGCAAATGGGGGTTCTGAACCCACTTTTGTTGTATCGAATAGGCAGGAAGTATTGGATATTACAGCTCACACTATGCATTTTTAACCGAGGACTGGAGAGTCTAATGACTGTTCCTTCTCCGATCATCGTTACCTTATCTTTTCTATTGTCAGGAAGAAGCCTAGGACGGTCGTCAATGTCAATAGACGTAAGGCGTATTGGGAGAAACAGAAAATGCTCCTCACGAATGTACTTAATTATACCATAAACATTCGGGCTTCTATGCACATTGAAAATGCTGTGAACAGAATTACCAATGTTTTTAAAGATGCAACACGTATGTCTTTCAGACCGTCGACTCAACGTATGAATTGCAGACCACCATGGTGGGTTTATACGTGATAATCAATGTTTAGTTAATTTGTCGGATGAAATTAACTTCTCAATTCGAAATGAATATTTTATCTTTCTAGAATAATATATTATATATTTAGTTATATAAATAATTTCCCACTAGGTAATTCAAATGGTGAGTACGCACTTTTGGTTAGTACATTAGCGCACTGAATATGCATCTGGACTTCAAAAAATATTTATTTAAAATACAAGTCGAAAATTAAATACGAAGAATGAATGAATGAATGAGACATCACAACCAGAAATTCTAAAGTATATAAGACAGCGAATTTTACAGAGGGAATAGAAGGATATTTATATGGATGCGGTTTTTGAATTAGGTAAATTTATAACATGACAAAATAGATTTTTTTTTTAAATTGTGAACTCTCTCTCTCTCTCTCTTGTCATAATTGCGCACAATATTTTCACAGGTCTACATTAGCTGTTATTTGAACTGAGCCCTTGATTTTGAAAGTGGCATAATTTTAAAATTTTAAAAATCTTGTTTATCAGCTTTAATATCAATCCTAATAATATAATATAATCTGAAGTAATTCACAGTATGTCATGAAAACTAACTTGATAAACTGAGTTTATTTTTTGATTGGTAAACATAATACAGTTGCTATATATTTTAAGTTTATAATCTCAGATACTAATTTTAGTTTTAAAAATACGGAAAATATTATATAAAATTTTATTGCATTTGAGGAGCAAAAATAAAACACAGTCCATCAACAGCTCAATATATTTTTATTTAAAGGTGTCGACGTATCGACGTAGCTTTTGAGATTGAATATATCTTACAAATTCATTAGTTTAATATTAGAAATTGTACATGCAATTTGTTAATATTTATAAGGCACAATTATAACGGTCAAGTTAGGTTAACCCCTGTTTTAAAAATTATTTCATCTAATTTTGAGCTCTATTTCGACACTCCCTTGTAAAAAAAGATTCTATATGTATTTAGTTGCCACAAATTGTTACTCGTTATACCAAAAATTCTCTAATACTCTAAAAACTATATGAGCTTATCTAAGAAAAATTCAATAAGATTTTATTTATTTACATTACTTTTAAACACAATTTTACGTATAAATCAACACGGATGTGAAATAAGTCTTTAATAAATCTAAGCAAAATGTAGTGTTTTATTGTGTCGTTCTTTACAGCCATTGAATTGAATTCCTGTTTATTCTTTTCTATTACTTTTTTTGTCATGACTTTGTAAACACTAAAACCCAAACATTATGTGAAAAACCGACCGTTGTGTGGTCAAGGTTCGTTTGGGATAAAAAAATTTATTATCTTCTAGTTGTAAAAAAAAAACAAAATAAAACTCCCATTTTATATACTCTTTTATTTTGTTGTCACTATGGAATTGTATAAAATTTTAAATCAATTTAAACACAGTGATTTTAGTCAACCATTTAAACTGAAAACACAATTGTTCAGGTTTCTGGTTTTTAAGTGATTATTATGGTTTCCTTATTAGCAAGAGGTTGGATTGACAACTACTATTATTAATTAATAATATTTATTTAATTATACATATAAAGAAATGATTAATTTCGATTGCGATAGGATTATAAAATTGAAACATAGAAGTGCTTTAAAGAAAGGTGTGTAGTTTACGTATAAATAAACCAAATAAAAATTAGGCAGTTCACAATTTTTTAACCAACGATTTGAAATAAAAACTTGTTTAGTATTGATGCTGTGCATTTTAAAATATTCGTTTATATATGGTTTAGTGCTATTTGAAAAGAAAACTCTTTTTAAGCCATCTGTGAAATTGAGATCTAAATTTTTCAAGTTTAAAAATGTCTGACAAATAAAAAATTTTAATAATGTAATGGAAACTGTGTTAACCATTTATTTACTTACGCTCGCATTAGGCCTTATGCCAGTGCTACTCTGGGTTCTGGTCCTCATAACTCCACAGCAGATCCTCGTTTTGCTATTTAGTCTGCTGCTTCTTTCCCAGTTGAACCTATATGTCCTTTAACCCAAATAAACCTTACCTCATTAACCGGGGCACATCTGTTAAGTTTAAAACAATATCCCAGCATAGATTAGAGTACACGTTCACTTGCCTCATGCGTTTTATAACCGTCTGGTTTTTAAGTGTAATGAGAACCTTTCTTTCATGCATCCGGCTTTCCAGCAGGTGATCGGTGAACGGATGCAACAACCCATCAATAATTTCTGTAAACGGAGACTCACTCTCCCAAAGGCAGACTATAGAATAGGTTCAGCTCAGCTGGATATAAACCTGATCGTGTTGTACAGTACATAAGTGAACCATCAGTAAAAATGTCGAACAACATCATCTAACGGCAAAACATGCGCTTGGTGTAATCTTATCTTCTTGTTCTTGGTACATACACTCATTGTTGTATAACGCCTTCCGCAATATGTTTTCGAAGCAGTCTTTTGACTATTTTTCTTCTACTCATGCGATCCATCGCCAATTTAGCTTCCCTAAACATTTTATTAAATATGTCCAGAATACTCTCGTGCTGGAGAGTATTCGTCCCAATGCCAAATGGAACCGCTTTTCATACGCAAAGCTCACATTGCAGCCTTCGACCTAAAGCATAAGCCTAACGGCAACAATCCCAACATTGCCTCAATTGACTGCGTTAGGGCCCTTCATATTGCACAACATATACTCGTACAATCAATCCCTTGCACCCCATCTAACTTACACTACATAATGTATTTTGGGTCGCACCAGCAATGTGAAAACACAATATGTAGCCTTTGGCAAAATTCCTCACTTACGGCCACAAACTCGTTTACATTGATGCAAGATCCTTTTTGCTTTCCGTATCTTCATTTCAATGTGTTCATTATAGGTAAGTACCTTTGTGGTGCTAACTGAATTTCGATTCTCATTATGTAAAAAAGATCCAGTTTCTGGATTTCCTACACAGAGCCAAAAATGACTAATAGAATCAAAAAGAATTTCCCTATGAAATGTTTTTCGAAGAGATTCCTTATTATTTTTAACTTTATTCTTCTTTTTAACTTATTATTCTTTTTAACTTTATCAAGACGGGAATCCCATTAAATCAATAAGAACACTTGTTATTCACAATTTTTTTCTAATTTTTAACAAAAAAACAGTCCATAAAGAAAAACTTTTTGATACTATTAGGTTTTCTTCTGAATTGTTAAAAAATGGATTTCTTATTGATTTCATTTGCCAATCTAATTGATTTTTTCAAAAAAGTATTCCTTATTGATTTCATTAGGCTGCCTAATTTATTTTTCCAACAAGGTTTTACTGATTGATTTCATTAAGTTTCTATATAATCATGTGTAAATCATCTTTTTAAATTTCTTAATAAGGATATCTTCTTGATTATATTAGCTTTCTTGTTATTTCGTTTATCTATAATCAACATAGAAACTGTTTGTTAACACATAAAATATAAAATATACATTTGGTGTAGTGGCTAAGTGCGTGCCTACAAAACGAAGCACACCAGGTTCGATCCCTGGTAGAGGACTACGAAATTTTCAAAATTGTTTTTCCGAGTTTTAGAAATTAAGTGTCTTTAACCCCCTCGAGATAATCCATCAGTCCGGCATCCGCCACTACAAACAGAAAAGGTAGAACGAAATCAAATATTGATTAGCATAAAATTTCAAAGAAGGTGCCCAAAAAAAACAATATACCAATTGTTTTCAGTTTTTTATTTTGAAATTTTTTTGTTAATTTTTTTTTTTGTTTTTATAAAAAAAAACAGATAGCTTAATAAAATCAAGAAGAATATCTTTTTGAAAAAAAATAGAAGAATACCTAATAAAAACCCTTGGTTTTCTTCTTGATTTGTTCAAAAATGCTTTCCTTATTAAAATAATAAGACTTTCTTCTTGAAAATTAACCATAGAGATATCTTATAAATTTTGTTTTATTTTATTTGGTACACTCTAAAATATTACTTAAAATTTAGGATCAAATAATGTCTTAATTTTTGTTGAAAAAAACTTGTTGTCTATTATTATATCGATTTTATGTTTATTTGCAACAAATATAAAAAAGCTATTAAAAGTTTTTATTTTTAAACAAATTATGCTTAAAATCAGCACGATATGTGCATGTATACATACATACATATTTTTTCAGCAATTAAAGGTAAATCTGTGATGTTTTTAATATTTTATAAATAAAAATAATTTGTTCTTTTAATCTGGATCAATGAAATAATGAGGCTCAATTGCGGACATTTTGCCAGAGAACTTTGTTTATTGGTTAATTCCATAAAAAGTAATCCATTGACATTCAATTACACAATCGTAAGAGAGAACACAAATACAGACTTTGTAGCGAGTGACACCGTTGTTTAAAATATATGTGCACTTTGAGAACTGAATGTAACAACGGTATCGAGCACCAAGAATATTCACTGCTTAAGCATCCAATTTAGCATTGGGTCTTAAGACCAATTTCTTCACTAAACATCGACACTTCTTCCCCGCGCTAAAAGGCGACAATTTTGATGATTAGAACATCCATGAACTTAGGAGAGAATGTATTCGATTGCGGTCGAAAGTTTATTTTTTAAAATATTGTTATTTTTTGATATTTCGAAACTGTTTAACATTAAGTTTATTAACATTGCAATGTTATACAAATTATAATAATAAATGTAATTAACATACATTTTTATTTCAGAAAAAATTTTGAAAATAAACAAGGGGAAAAACTAAACACAATTTGTTTAAAATCATTAAACATTTTTTTGTTTAAAATTTAACAAAAGGTTTAAAAATGTAGATGTTTAATTTTAGGTCGAAAATACTCGGTAAAGTGTTGTCTACTATTATCGACCTAGTTTTCAACAAAAGTGTTTTAGAGTGTATTTGGACACTGTTTCTGAGTGTAGGCTTTAATTTAAATCTTAAGTAATAATATATAAATATTAAAAAACGTTGCCGAGAAAATTTGACAACATAGTGCAAGTTGTTAAGAATTTATAGATAAACAAACCACGACAGCAAAAAAATGTGGGAGTGTATTCTAATAAAATAATTAAGCCTGCTGTATTATATTGTTTATACAGCGGTGGGGTACCAGAATGAAGTAGTTGCTACCCAAAAGTGGAAATATTATTGGTATACTCAGCAGTTAGGCTCAATTCAAGTTTTTTTTTTTTAATCGCTAAACACGAATTTGTAGTTTGCTGACAAAATTTTTTTTGGGCACTTTTCCGAATATACTATCGCAATATTTTAGCATCACTTCAGTAGCGATTTACGTGTACACGGTGAATTTCGCTAGATATGGAAATACGGCCCCTTACGGGCGCACGAAACGGGTAGTCTTAGAAAAGTTTCTTATATAAAATGTAGGCAATTTTTTCTACCTTAACTTTGTATAAAATAGTATTGTGAAAAACGCGTCCTTTTTTAGATGTAGGGAGAAAAGTGATAAAATTTAGTAAAAAATTGTCATAGAAACAAAATTCCAGGTAAAATTTTTGCCAACAAACTTTAAGTTTGTGTTCAGCGACACAAAAACCTTAAAAAAAATAAAAACTTTGCTATAGTTTTTATTTGAGAATCCTAATATGCCTAATTTCAATTTTTAAAGTTTTTTAATGTTTGTTACAGCATATATTGAACGAATACCAAAATTACCCTACAAAATTATGAAGAATATTGTCCACTGTTTAAACGCAATGTACAAATTAATTGTGTATGAAGTTCTAACCCAAATACGATTTTTTCTTTTCTAGCTCCAGCTATATATAACGAGTTATTTTGCATTTGATTTAAAATATTTCAAAACCTTCTCCGTATTTACATCAAGTTTGAAACATGTTGAAATTATTCCTGACTTGCTGGTTTCATTCACATACACACATATTTCTATAAAGAACTTATTGCCGTATGAGTGATGTTGAATAGAAAAAATTAAACATACGCACATCACAATATGTACCTTACAGCACAGCCAGGGACCGTAAATGACAGTTATCTTTTTAAAAAAATTAAATAAAGGGTGATTCATTTCGATGTCCTTTTTTGAATAGCCTTTTTTGACAGATCACATGTGAGTCGTGTCATGCTGTCATGTTATTTTTGTTTAGTATTGTTTGGCATTTCATAATGAAAAGATTTACGCCTGAATCGCTTCGCTCTATGGGCTCTTGAAAAGTTCCAAGAAGATCCGACGATTTCGAGGCAAATTTTGTTTTTGGGACGAAGGCCAGCCTGAAGAGATTCAAGAGCTGCCACTTCATCAAAAAAAAAAACAACGGTTTGGTGTGGTTTGTCGGCCGGTGGAATCATCGGTCCATATTTCGTTCAAAATGATGCCGGTGCGAAAGTAATCGTCAATGGCGACCGTTATCGTGCCATGATAACCCACTATTTGATGCCTAAAATTGAAGCTCGTCAATTCGGCGACATTTGGTTTCAGCAAGACGCACAGTGAACGGTTCCCATAGTAATACTGGAAAAAAATCGAAGGAGTTATGGTAGCTTAATGAAATTTTTTGCACTTATCTCTCTTGGTCTACTATTTTCAAAAATGAATTAACATTTTTAGAAATCCTTTTATTTTTTCGGTGCGGGACCAACTAAATACCCCTAAATAAATATATAAATACCAACTAAATTCCCCCATTTAAGTAATTATTATTTTTTGAATTTTAATCTATAATTTCAAAAACAAAATGATAAAGCTTTATAGTTTTTTTTTATAATATATGGTGGCCGTATACCTTTTTTGAATATAACATTATTTTAAACTTTTTGTTATTTAATTTTTTTAAATACTCATAACCAGTGGTATTCAAATACAATTATATGAATAGGGTTACCAAATTTGCAACACTAAATATTTTATAATTAAATTATTATATAAGATAAAAAACATATTTATATAAAGATTAATAATAAAGTTACAAACAAATTCAAATAACATAACAATTGTACACAATTTCTTAATCACTAAAATAAGTTTCTGAGTATGAATCAGTGTCTATAGATTTATCTACTATTATGCAATTACTAATTTCTTGGTTATTGTTGAAAGAGCTGCTTGTATTTATTGTATTTCTGTTAGATGATATTAATGGATTAGAAGAAATTATTCATTTAATCTTGTTTGTCTGTTCTTTCTTAATTGTTTTGTGAAATCAATGCATTTGCCCGTGCACTCACATTGTATTAGTTCGCCTTTGTTTAAAGCATAGCCTAATATTATCACACATTTACAAATATTAAATATGTATATCAACTGATAATTTTAATAAAAATATCAAATATGGATGATTTTTAAAACCATTATATTTAAAAAGTTGGCATATAAAACACCTAAACCTTTTTATACATATTTTAGAATATATAACAGAAAATAAGATTATTTATGCATAAAAGTAGTTTTTTGATGTGCCTACTTTTTCGGGTCCATCGAAGCTAACTATTTTTTTTTTTTTTTTTAAGTACATATTTTGGCTAAAAACTTCACAATTTTTTTTACAGTATTGTTATAAATATTTGAATTTTATTTTATTGTCTTTGCCACATTTCTGAATAAAAAAAATATAATTGCATGCATTTTTATTGAAAAATGAATTTTTGATTTTTATTTTTCCAAACCCCATTTTTTGTTACTTAAAAATTATGAAAAAATTATCAAAATAATTCGACTTTAAAGCCGTGTAACTTTTTATAGGTGTAACGCACATGAAAAACCAAAGCACCTGTGGAATCGTGGGGGTCTCAAATTCGTTTTTTTTTCACTAGACAGTTTACTGTGAGACGGCGCCACTTCCCTCACATCGCAGTAATCAATGGATTTATTGAGAGAACATTTCGGTGAGCACATAATTTCACATTTTGGGCCGGTCGATTGGCCACCAATATCGTGTGAGGACAAACCCGCTTCGATTTAGGCCTTGGAGAAAAACATCACGCGTGTCATTCACCAGTTACCAGTCGAAATGCTCGAACGAGTCATCGAAAATTGGACTCAAAGGATGGACCATCTGCAATTACAAAAATAAAACTTTTTTAGGAGTTTTATTTCATTTGCCAGAAAATAAAACTCATTTTATGTAAATTGATAACCATCATTGTCAATAATATAATGTTGGTTTTTAATTTGTTATTATGCCGTAAAAAAAGTCAACAGTTTGTTCCTGCAACCCAGGGAAGCGTGGAAAAACCATGATATGCCCCTAAATTGGTATTGACCGGCCTCAGTTTAAATCTATCCACAAAAAAAATTATACAAATAAACAAAATGAATTTTATTTTCTGACGGAAAAAATAAAACTCCTCAAAAAAGTTTTATTTTATGACGGCAAAATAAAATTCTTTTTTTAAAACTTTTATTAGAGTTTTTACGTTGAAAAATAACTGTTAATTATAGAGTTGGGATCGAGTTTTTAAGATCACCATAGATTCTGAAAGAGCTCGCTAATACAAATCTATCTATTGATATATGACAGTAAAGATCTTCGTTGACTCTATCATAAAGAGTTTTTGGTTTAATTTGTTTTTTATAACTGTTCTTTACGGTCCCTCCTTACAACCACAAAAATGCCATTTAAATTTATTTTATTTATTAAACAACATACGAACAAAAAACCAAACGGACACATTCCCTGGAAATGAAATTTATGAATATTAAATTTTTACACGTAGTATACAGATACAAATTTGTATGTTTTCTACAGTATTATTGTTATTCATGTTTCAGCAGTTGCCTGTTTGTCGACTCACTTGGTTGTATTGCTATCATTTACTACAAATTAAATTGCATATAAACAACAACAAAAATAAATACACTACGGAATAAAGGTTTACAAAGAATAAGCCACAAGAATACGTTAAAGAATATATTCAGTTGCAAAAATCAATATTAAATATATTTTGAGAACGGTTTTTTACCTTGGATTTCTTCACCATCATATCTGTTTAACTTCCAATTTTAAGTGAACAAAAATTATTTATATTTTTTTAATTTTAATAAACAAATAACTACGCATATAAAACAAAGAAGGTTTTAAAAATTACAATTATTAATAAATGACATTCAAACCTTTAGAAACATCTGACAGTTGTTTAACAGTCGACTACCCAGCAAAACAAGACATGACAAAACACCAGCATACTCATGAGTTCTACTACTCTTGAACGAGTTCCAATTTAGGTGAAAAAACATGATTTTAACACAGGCGTTTCATTGGAGGTCATGTGTTCACATTTAAGTAAACTGACTGTCATTTTAATGAGTGCTTAGGACTAATGAAAGTTCGATGGTTCGGATGCGTTGTTAATTTATAAATGCTTATATGTAAATTAAAAATTCAAGTTGTTAAATTTTTCATGTCTTATGGGGCACCCATTATTTTTCAAATCAAAGTCATATTCGCGAAAATTGCATCGCTATTGGACCCTTTGAATTTCAGGAATTGTTGTTATAACGGCCATGGTAATACACTTTCTATAAAAATATCAGGCCTACCTATTGCGGTTCAAAAAATAAGGTAAAATACGTGAAAAACATATCACTGATGGATCACCCTTTAGTAATTAGTAATTGTTAGAGCGGCCGAAGTACAACATCTACTGTAAACAATTCAAGGGTCTACCTATTACGGTTCAAAAAATAAGGCTATTTAAGTAAAAATCAAGTCTCTGTCGGAACACCCTTTAATTTTGTTATTTGTTATAACGTCAATGGAAATTTTTCTTCTATGAATATATCAAGAGTTTACTTATTACGATTAAAAAAATATGTAACTATACGTAAAAACATGTCATTGTCGGAACACCCTTTAATTTTTAGTAATTGTCATATCGGCCGTGGCAACATATCTCCTGTACAAAATTTTAAGACTCTACCTATTACGATTCAAGAAACAAGGTGTTATACATACATGAGAATCACGTCAAAGATATATTCGAACACCCTTTAATTTTTTTTTTTATTTGTTATAGTTTCCATAGTAATAAACCTCCTGTAAAAACTTCAAGAGTCTACTTATTATCGTTCAAAACGTAGGCCATAGGCACGCAAAGCACGTCACTTTTTTTAAGGTTTAATTTTATATATTTGTTTAGAAAGCGAACATAGTGTTAATTACTGTCTTAATTTTTAGTGGTTGCCTCCTATAGCTCAAGAAATCAAGACATAAAAGTGAATAACACCTCACTTTGGGAACACCCGATAAGTTTTAGTATTTATTGCTATAGTGGCCACAGTTATACACCTTCTGTGAAAATTTTAAGAGTCTACCTATTATGGCTTAAAACTTGGGCCTTATACATGCAAATCACACCACTATCGGAACACTCTTTAATTTTTAGGTATATTTTTTTGACTTGTTTATATAGCGAACTAAGTTTTAAATACTGCTTGCATATTTTTAGTGTATTCTTATATACTTAGCGAACTAAGTTTTAAATACTGCTTGCATATTTTTAGTGTATTCCTCCTATAGTTCAAAAAATAAGCAGATATTCGTGAAAAAAAACATCTCTATCGGAACACCCTATAAGTTTTAGAATTTGCTACTATAGCGGCTACAGTTATACACCGTCTATGAAAATTTCAAGCTTCTACCTATTATGGTTCAAAACTTAGGCCTTATACATGCAAATCACACCACTATCGGAACACCCTTTAACTTTAAGGTTTAGTTTTTTATACTTGTTTATATAGCGAACTAAGTTTTAATAACTGTTTTTTAATCTTGAGTCTATGCCTCCTTCAGTTCAAGAAATAAACTCATATTCGTGAATAACACCTCCCTATCGCAACACCCTATAAGTTTTAGTATTTGTTGCTATAGCTGCAACAGCTATACATCATCTGTGATAATTTCAAGAGTCTACCGATTACGGTTCCAGAGATGAAAGGTGCTGACAGACGGACAGACGGACAAAATTGAATGCATTTTTAAATACTCCAAAACATATCATTTTATTAGAGTTAGTGATGAAATTAAGAATGAATTCGAGCAAATAAGTGCTAACGAAATCATGAAATCATCATTTCCTTTTCATTATTCGTGTGCTGGGTATCTTGATGTCTTTTGTTGCTGTTTCACACTTCTAGTTGAAGGCAAAATGTCAAATATGAAGCTCAGTGCACCTGAAACAATTGAATCTATGAATTTGAAATACCAAATTATATGAATATTATTTGAACTATTTTTGAATTAATAAATTAATTAATTAAGCTTAAGTTCTTAATTATAAAGAGATAGAGCAAAATTAGATACCAGCAAAGCAGAATCCATTTTCTAGACAGCTACGTCCGTCATCAGTACTCTTCGTATCTATCTACCCGTTAGATTCAATTGTTATTAATTTTCTATTTTAACAAACTTATCAAAGAAATATACCAATTGAAGAGTAGATATTTGCCCAGCTATAGTGTATTTCTTTCGAATACTTTAATATCCAACAATAAATAAAAAATTTTAAAAAAGTAATTCTTTTTATCTATTTTGACCGCCAACTGTGAAAGCGAAAATAAAAGTAAATTAAAGCAAAAACATTCATTTTATTTATCTTGCCATTTTTACCACACAACAGAAAATTGCAAACAAATAATCGGATGTTTCAATAGAGGTTTTAACTTGCTTTTTGCTTCCGATTAAAGTAGTTGCTATTGTCGGTTTCAAAGCTTGTTGTAGATTTGCATAAATTTTGTTTACTTGTTCTTAGTTCTTTTTTGTTATAATGTTTTTCTAACACAATTTGTATTCATTTTTTTTTTTTTGCTATTGTTGTTATTTGTGAATGTTTTATTTGAATATAAACAAATTCAAATACAACATTGACAATTATGATTATTATGAAGTAATAAAATAAGCAAATAAAGTTACCTGCTAGCATTCTTAAAAAGTATTTGTGAATCGCCAATTTGTATTGGTTTCCTATTATTTTTATTTATATTATTCATAATTCATACTTTTTCACGAGGTTGGATAGAGTATAGTCCACCCTAACCATTAAAATATATTACAGTGTCAGTACAGAAAACAAATATCTTTTGTGCTGCAGCTTTCTACAAATTATATTCACTAATAAAACTTTTTTAAATTTACTAGTTTTGCTCGACAACAAATCATTTCTTTGATTTGATCTTGGTATTCTTTAATTGTTTTACTACAAAAACTATATACATCATATTAATAAAAGTAAGTGCTTTCAAAATTTTTCACAATCTAGAGTAACTGCCTAAGCTTTAAAAGGACCTAGTCCTTTTGAAGCTATTAGGCTTATAAGCAACTTTTCAGGAACTATATAAAAGTAAAAATAGTACGGTATTTTAATGCTGGCTCAATATAAAAGATATATGAATTTTATGTTAAAAAAAAGTTATTTATTTATAAATATGACGCGAAAATAATTAGCTGGTTGAATAATCTCTAATAAAACAGTAACTTTTTTCCTGTCTACTTGTCTGTCTGTCTATATGTGTCAGCATTACGTAAAAACTACTGGTTGAATTTGTGAGGAGGTACCTTAGTATCTTGGTTCAAATATATGGGTTACTTGTTTTCCGTAAAAATATCTCAGCTCCAAGAGAAAGTATATAAAAAGCAGTGAAAGTACGTAATTTTATCGATTGCATAATTGACAGAGCAAAAAAAATAAAAAAAAATACATAAAAATTAAAAAATTTAATTTTTATCGTATTAAGGCCTATGTAATTCATTTCTTTTAATAATTTTACTATTATTTTTTTTTTTTTTTTTTCAAATAATATTTTATGTCACCGCCCAGGGAAGGGATAAAAGTGGAAATATAAATTTACAAAGGTAAGATTAGTTCTTCTAAGGGGAACTTTTTTCTCCTTGGTCCGATTTTATTTATTTTCAAGTTTTAACAATCTGTGACAATAACACAGTCTGTGACCATGACATAACATGCCTAGTTTCATAGATGTTAGGTCACTGCTGGCCTTTAATAAAAGGAATTTTTCCGTTGAGAATTTTTTTTTATAAAAAATAAGGTGTTACCGACCGAAGTCGTTATCTACATATATAAAGCACAAAATGTGTTTGTTTGTTTGTCGGAAAGCTATAGCTGCCTACACCAATAAACCGATCTTTCGAGAAATTTTCACATTTTGTTATAAGATATACGGATGGTAAAATAGGGTACTTATTTTTTTGATATTCGACGTGGGCGTGGCATCTCCCATACAAAGTAAATATTTATCATCGTGTTTCTTAGTAACAGTAATAGGTAGCACCTTGAAATTTAGCACCAGTAACCTTTATATCAACGTACATAGTATAGAGAAAGATGGACTGGATTGGAATAGTGGGAGTGGTACCTCTCATACAAAGTGGAAAATTATTATCCTGTATCTAGAGAACTGCACTAGGTAGCGACTTGGAATTTTGCACCAATAACCGCCATATTAACGTACATAGTTTAGCTAAACACAGACTGGATTGGAATAGCGGGAGTGGTACCTCCCATACAAAGTGAAAAATTATTATCCTGTATCTTGAGAACTGCACCAGCTAGCGCCTTGGAATTTGGCACCAATAACCGCCATATTAACGTACATAGTTTAGCTAACAGCACAGACAGGATTGGAATAGCAGGAGTGGTACCTCCCATACAAAGTGAAAAATTATTATCCTCTATCTAGAGAACTACACTAGGTACCACCTTGGAATTTTGCACAAATAACCACCATATTAACGTACATAGTTTAGTTAAACACAGACTGAATTGAAATAGTGGACGTGTTACCTCCCATGCAAAGTGAAAAATTATTATCGTGTTCCTGGCGAACTACAATAGATAGCGCCTTAAAACTTTGCAAGAGAAACCTTTGTGCTAGAGCGCATAGTCTTCCAAAATACAGAATGAATTGGGACAGTGGGCGTGGTACCTCCCATACAAAGTGAAAAATTATTATTGTGTACATAGAGAACTATAATAGGTATGGTCTTTGTTTAAATGTAAAACTAACTATAAGTGCGTATATTGAAATACTCATTAATGTAATGATAAAAACCAGTTTTTCTATGTTTGTTAGTTACTCTTTTTCCCTGAACTGTAGCTTCGAACAAAATATTATTATAAATTGTAAATTATTAGTAGCGAACCCCCGAACCGAAAGGTTAGTAAAGTTAAATAAAAAATAATTTATTGAAATTTACCCCCACTAATCAATAATCTTTTTTCTTTATTTGTAAAATAATTGTTACGAGTCATTTCTACGCAATCATTTTTGGTTCGAAGGACCGGATTGGAACATCGTAATAATTTACAAATAAATTGCATTTTCAGGACAAACCCAAAAATCAACCCCGTTGTTTAAGTAAAAAACTATTACGAAGTTTGGATTTGTCACTGAATTATCCCGTGGAATATCACGACAACCCCCCTACAAATAATCAAGCTGAAAAAATATACGTAAGTTGGAATACAATTTATATTTATGTATATAGTGATTTTTTTCTAAGTGATAAAAAAAAGAAAAGATTAAGTTTATGTAAAATCGCAACAACAAAGTGGTCTATACAGTTAGTTATTTTTATATAAAAAAAAAAATCCCTCGTAAAAGTGCATTGAAATCCACAAAATTGTTTTTTTTTTGAGAGCAAAGAAAAAATCCTAAATTTAATTTTTAAATACATGTTTTATTTCTCCAATGTGTTTATGGAAATGTTTGGCAACATTTTTTAAATAGTCAAAACATATGAGTTTATGATCATACACAACCTGAAGTTGTAAGTGAATTTTGCTTAGCTAAGACACTTCTTAGTTCGATCGTCATTTAAATAAAGTTGAAATTGAAAACAACACCATCAAACTCATTTGGTGGCTGATATATTGCAACTTATCTACAAGACTAATAAGCAAAACAACTTGTGTGAAAATTAATGATTGATCAAACCACACACAAATTTCTTTTATTAACAAAACACAACTTCGAACATATTTTCGTATTGAAAAATATAAATGTTTATATTTACCCATAGATATTTATACCAGCGAACATTTTTTTGTTAAATAAAAACTCATACTAAAAATTATCAAAATCAAATGAACTTAAATAAATTGTACACAAATAAATTTCACTGAGATTAAAAAATATTAAGAACATAAAATAATCACATAAATCAAAACAAAACAGAAAATAAATTATTTGTGCAAATACTTAAGTTTCAAATATTCTAAAAATTTTTAAAGGGAGAATTAGGAATATAAACTTTGTAAAATAAATTAAATAAAAATAAGTGTTTGTTTCCTATTACAAAAAAAAAAAAAAAAATTAAGTAAACCAAAATATAATATATTTTACTTCGTGATAACTGTATAGACGCTTTTGCCTTCCCCCACAAATATATTTTGTATTAATATATATTCATATACATACATATATACATTCATATCATATTATTATTTTTCAAAAATAACTGGGAAAAATATTGTATATTAAAAAATATATACAAGCTCCTAAAATATAATTCTTATATTAACGTAAAATCATAGTAATTCCTGTTGTTGTCCCACTCCTTGTTTGGTGATTTTTTATATAAAAAGAAAAACAAATTTATTTTGGAATTATTCATTCCTTCTGTGCCTACCATTTGGTATTTAAAGTCTGTGAAGCTTAAGTCGTTTTAAGAACAGCCATGACCCTCCTTGACTCTTTTATTCGGGCTTCTGATCGTGTCGTAGAGTTTCAGGCGTATTATTCGAACCTACCCACGGATATTCATTCAATTAGCACTCTAGAAGTCCAAAAGGATGAAATTGTCCGACTTTGGGATGATTTCAGAGCACGCTACGATGAAATCTTAAATAAATTTAATGAAATCGAAGATGAAGTGCAAATCGAGACTCTTAAATCCCGATTTTATGCAACATTTGAAGCTCATGTGAAGGTCCTGTCGAGGTCAAATGACCTTTTAGACATGCTATGCAAGAAAACTGGCCCAAATACTGCCGGTAACACCATGTCATCCCCTCGAAGCGATTTACGTCCTAATATTTCCTTACCCCCTTGTGATACTGAGGTCTTTCACGGAGACTATCAGTCATGGCCTACCTTCCGTGACATGTTTACGGCTCTTTATTGTAACAGTACCCGTCTGTCCCCCGTTGAGAAGATGTGCCATCTCATAAAGAAGACCCAGGGCGAAGCTCGTGACTTATTGAAGACTTGCCCAATAACTAACGATGGCTTCGAAATGGCGTGGCAAAATCTCGTTAATCGTTACGAGAATAAGAGAATATTAATTAATGCGCAGTTAAAAACACTCTTTAATCTTTCCGCGATATTTAAAGAAACCGGCAGCAACATCAGACGAATTCAACGCACAATTAACGATTGTTTAACGAACCTCAAACTTCTCGAAATCGACACCAACAACTGGGACATCATTTTCGTTTATATCTGTTCAACATGTCTTCCAGAAATTACACTAAGCCTTTGGGAACAGTTTATACCACATAGTACAGAGTTGCCAACTTGGAAACAAATGGATGCTTTTTTGACATCAAGGTTTCAAACACTAGAATCGGTAGCAGATATTCGGACTACCTTTGTTAACCCCAACCCGTCTTACAATAGTAGGAGTGGCAGTTTCAAGAAACCACAATTGGCAGATCAGAAAAAACTTAAAACGTATAGTACTAGTGTTACCAAACAGACAGGTGGGAAATGTGCACTTTGCTATGAAGCACACCCTCTTAGACTTTGCCCTTCTTTTCTAAAAATGTCCGTGGACGAACGGATGACGATCGTTAAAAAGCAAAAACGATGCACCAATTGCCTAGGAACTTCGCATGAGTTCAAGAAGTGTCGAAGCCAATATGTTTGCCATATCTGCAAACAAAAGCACCATTCTCTGCTTCACCGAGGCGAAATATCGTCAAATATAGTACAACACTCTAACCCAAATGGGAAACCTCAGACTGTAGCTTTAGGCCTTAATATAAACGCGAATTATCCCCCCGCAAGCCTTAACCCCCCGCAAGTGTCCCTAAACACGAACCCCAGCACTTCGACCGAAGCTGCAGCCAAAATGAGGCAATCTTATTCCACTCAAATACAGTCCACATCGAACTCTACAGTTTTACTCGGTACTGCCCTTGTCGATATTTACTCAAATGATTTTAAATATACAGTGCGTGCCTTAATTGACTCGGCCTCAGAAGCTACCTTTATTTCCAATAAACTTCAAAAAAGGCTTTCATTAAATACTCGCCCCTGTGCAACCGATATCCACGGCCTTAATGAGGCTTTGGCAGTGACTTCCATGAAAGTGTGCTGTATTCGAATAGGGTCACCAATAGACAGCTGTTTTGAAACGAGTGTGGATGCATTCGTTGTTAGAAAATTAGCCGGTCAACTCCCCTACTATGCATAATCGGCTGCGAATAAAAACGAATTTACCGAATTGCAAATGGCTGACATTCAACACCATAAGAACTCAGATATAGACCTTCTTCTTGGTGGCGACATCTATCCAAAAATTATTCGTAATGGTCTGCAATGGAACAAAAGCAAATCTTTGGTGGCGCAACAAACAGTTTTCGGGTGGATAGTCACAGGCAGAATCTTATCAGAAAATTGCCGGCATTCTGTCGCATCTTATTATAATGAAATTGAACTCAATAATCAGCTACGTAAATTTTGGGAACTGGAAGAAGTTCAAAAGAGACCCCATTTATCCGAGGAAGATCGTTATTGTGAAGATTTGTACCAATCTACGACATTTCGTAATGAACATGGTCGCTTCGTCGTTTCCCTACCATTTCGCCGTGAATATCCCCAAGATATAAATATAGGATCATCTCGCCATATTGCCCTCTCTCAATTTATGAGAAATGAGTCTAGGCTCTTGAAAACCCCGCAACTGAAATCAGACTATGATAAGGTGATTTCTGAATACTCATCGTTAAACCACATGTATAAGGTTACCCCCTCAAATGCCAACATCACTTACCATTTACCCCACCACGCAGTTCTGAAACCTGACAGCACCACCACAAAATTACGGGTGGTTTTTAACGCCTCTGCGCCTTCATCGAACGGAAATAGCCTTAATGATTTGCTGTACCCCGGTCCTATTTTGCAAGCAGACTTAACAGTTCTAATTCTGCGTTGGAGACTTCTTAGATATGTCTTTAATGCAGACATTGAGAAAATGTATCGACAGATACTGGTCAATCCTGCTCAAACCCCTTTTCAAAGAATATTTTCCGAAATTCACATCTAGATGAGCCAGAAGATTTTGAACTACAAACAGTTACCTTTGGCGTAAATTGTGCGCCCTATTTAGCAATTCGTACTCTGCTTGAGTTAGCCAAAACCTGTGAGCAAACAAACCCAATCGTTTCAGAGATTCTTCGCAACTATATGTATGTCGATGACGTTTTAGCCGGTGCTCACAATTTGACTTCTGCGCTTAGAGCCAGAGATGAACTGATTAAAGTTCTTCAATCTGCAGGTTTCACTCTCCGCAAATGGACGTCTAATAATGAGTATCTTTTAAAAGGCCTCCCTTCTAATCATCTGTTGGATGTAGAGTTCCTGAATCTGTCAGACTCTTGTACTACCAAGACGCTCGGTTTGCGCTGGAATGCCGGGAGTGATCATTTTTATTTTCGACTTTCTACTTACCCCGATCTTAACTCAACCACGAAAAGATCAGTTTTGTCGCAGATCGCAAAACTTTTTGACCCCGCCGGTTGGCTTGCCCCTAAAATCATTGTAGCAAAAATCATCATGCAACAGATCTGGAAAGATGATACACACTGGGATGAAGCCATTAAACCATCAACCTTACTACAATGGCGTTCATTTATCGATGACTACTTGAATCTAGAAGAGATTAAAATACCCCGATTTGTTGATTTCGACCCGACATATTCGATCGAGCTGCATGGCTTCTGCGACGCTTCAGAAAAAGCCTACGCCGCAACCTTATATATCCGTGCAGAAAATCTTGGCTGCATTTCTTCTCATCTTTTGGTCGCTAAAACTAAAGTTGCCCCCGTTAAATTCGTATCATTACCCAGAAAAGAGCTTTGCGGAGCTGAATTAATGGCTACCATGATCGAATCTATTCAATCGCAACTTAATCTAAGAAACCATAAACTGTTTTTGTGGACCGATTCAACAATAGTCTTGGCCTGGTTGCAAAAACCTCCTAATAAGTGGAAAACATTTGTGGAAAACAGAGTTTCTTCTATCGTTGAAAAAGTAGGGAACGATTCATGGTTTCATGTTGATTCCAAAATCAATCCCGCCGACTTGGCAACCCGTGGGCTCACAATATCTCAACTAAGCGATAATGATTTATGGTGGCATGGGCCACCCTGGCTGCGCCTTCCTCAACATCAATGGCCGAATAAATCTTCATGTTTTTCGACTGAAGAAGAGGCTAAACCTCTTCAAGTTCATTTCAGTCAAATAGAAAGTACAGATATTTTGAAAAACTTTTCCAGCTTTCCGAAAGCGATGCGGATTATCTGTTGGATCTATCGTTTTTATTACAAGTGCAGTAAAAACTTGCGTCATAACCCCATACCAACTAACGAACTATCCACTGTAGAGCTAAACTACGCGAAATCCAGAATGGTGATCGCTTGCCAAAAGTTGTACTTCGAGAGTGAGTACACCTTACTATTACAAGGTCAAGAAATTTCCAGGAAAAGTAATCTTCTTTGCCTTAACCCTTTTCTAGACAAAAACGGTGTAATGAGAATAAATGGTCGTCTATCTAATTCCCCCGCACTAAGCTAAGCGGTTTCCTATTTTGTTACCCTACCATGGTTGTTACACAAAACTTTTCCTAGAATACCTGCATAAATATTCACTACATGGACAAAATGCTCTTTTATTCAAATTAATGAGACTATATTATTATGTCCCCAGGTTAAAGGTATTGACAAAAGCAATACTCTCACAATGTCGGGCTTGTGTTCTTCAAAAGCGAAAGAGAAGTCAACAGATCATGGCCGCACTACCCCCCGAAAGGACTTCACTCTCTCGACCATTTACGAACACCGGTGTCGACTTTGCCGGCCCGTTTGATATAAAAACATATGCAGGTCGTGGATGTAAAGTCACCAAAGGTTACGTTCTGGTCTTTGTTTGTTTTGCAACAAAGGCCATACATCTGGAAGCCACCAGCGAAATTTCCACTCAGGCTTTTCTTGCTGCGTTTGCACGGTTCTTCTCTCGACGTGGATACCCTAGTGCTATTTATTCGGATAATCGCACGGCCTTTGTTGGAGCTTCTCATATTCTAAATGCAGAAAAATCACAATTTTTATCGCTTATTCGGCGAAAATTACTTGATATGGATAACTTGACCCCGCTAGAATGGCATTTCATACCTCCAGGCGCCCCCCACATGGGAGGGCTCTGGGAAGCAGGAGTTAAAAGCTTTAAACTCCAATTAAAACGTATATCTCATAGTCAGAGTTTTACTTTTGAAGAATTTTGCACAATGCTGGCAAGAATCGAAGCATGCTTAAATTCAAGACCCCTGAGCCCAACTAGTGACAACCCTTTAGATCTCACTGCGCTTACTCCCGGTCATTTCCTTATTGGAAATGCATTATTATCACCGCCAGAGCCCAATTTAATAGATCATTCATTGAGCTATGTTCATCGATGGCAAAAATTGAAGGTTTTGCATCATCACTTTGCTCATAGGTGGAAAAATGAGTATCTGAAAGAACTCCACAAGCGCTTTAAATGGAAATACCCCCAAAGAGATTATGCTGTCGGTAACCTTGTTGTTGTTCGACAAGAAAATTTACCCCCTAACCAATGGCGGCTTGGCCGTATTGAAAAAGTTATTCGGGGCAATGACAATAAAGTTAGAGTCGCCGAAATACGAACAGCCAACGGCAACGTTATTAGGCCTATCGTTAAACTAGTATTACTCCCCAATCCTGAACACCACTAACAAAATTTTCTATTATCTTACAGTATAAAATGCCACGTAACCACCGAAGAAGCCACCACCCCTGGACGTCATTTTCGTCGCCAAAAAAATCGCCCTGATTGCCGTCTATGTCAGCAAGATCACCCCTTAAGGAGGTGTATTAAATTCAAGAGGATGAATGTCACCGAAAAACTAAATATTGTGAAAAGACACCGCTACTGCGAAAATTGTTTGGCGCATTCGCATCTAGTTAAACGGTGCCGTAACACAGACCGTTGCCGCCAATGTGGCGGGCGCCATCACACTCTTTTGCACAAGCATGAACGCATTCGGTCGACTAAACCAACATCAAGTACACTTCGCACAGTAACACTCATCCCAACTATAATCGTTAAGGTAAAGCTGGATGACGAATGGGGCAACGTGAGGGGAATTCTTAACCCCTGTATTGAGTTTAGTTCCATAGCTGAGTTCCTTATCGAACGGTACAAACTACCCGTGGAGAAGAATGGCACAGAGAAATGGTGTCCGATAAAAATAAAGTCTCGGTTCGATGAAGGCCCAATTTTTAATCTAACAGCTAAAGTCTCTGGAAATTTGCCCTATAAACAACCAAAGGAGACACTTGACGAAAGAGTAAAGTCGTTGTACTCTAATCTACTTCTCGCAGACCCAAACTTCTACATGAATGCTGACGTCAACATTATACTTGGTGCTGATATATATCCTCGGCTCATTAAGACCAGCATTCAACCTGAATCGGTTGGAACTCCAATGGCACAGGACACGATCCTCGGCTGGAC
This sequence comes from Phasia obesa, assembly GCA_949628195.1. Lineage (NCBI taxonomy): Eukaryota > Metazoa > Arthropoda > Insecta > Diptera > Tachinidae > Phasia > Phasia obesa. Next base: position 40,747,748 of record OX451215.1, read on the forward strand.
AATAATTGGCAATTTTGGTGTCTAGTAATTTTGTATCTATTTGCATTTTTTTTCCTCATTTATTATGAATTTGAATTGTTAAAAAAAAATTTCATAACTATTTCATAACTATTTTCATAACTATTTCCATATTGTTAATAAATGCTACTTTTTTTTTAATTTGAAATCTTGTATACTAATATAAAAATTAAGACATACTTCATTTTTATTCTAACTGAATTTTTATATGAAACCATTTTTTATCTGATTCCGGTTCTCTTTGTTGCAATATAGCAAGGGGGGCGGAATGTTTAAATGTAAAACTAACTATAAGTGCGTATATTTAAATACTCATTAATGTAATGATAAAAACCAGTTTTTCTATGTTTGTTAGTTACTCTTTTTCTCTGAACTGTAGCTTCGAACAAAATATTATTATAAATTGTAAATTATTAGTAGCGAACCCCCGAACCGAAAGGTTAGTAAAGTTAAATAAAAAATAATTTATTGAAATTTACCCCCACTAATCAATAATCTTTTTTCTTTATTTGTAAAATAATTGTTACGAGTCATTTCTACGCAATCAGTCTTCAAAGTGGGTACAACTAAACCCTATACCCACGCGTATACTCTAGAAAAATATAGGCTGAATTGGGACAGTGAGCGTGGTATCCCCCATACAAGGTAAAAAATTATTATCCTGTATCTTGAGAACTGCAATAGGTAGCGCCTTGGAATTTTGCATCAGTAACCCCCTTAATAAGATACATTGTGTAGAAAAAACACAGACTGAATTTGATACCTCCTATGCAAAGTCAAAAATTGTTATCGTGTTAATACGTATAGTCTAGCAAAAAACAGGTTGGATGGGAACATTTTTGATGTGATAATAGCGTGCGTTTTCGCGTTAAAGGTTGGTCATACTTTTCTTCCAAGTATTTTTATTGTATTTTTTGTGGATGGGTGTAGCGAAGCACACCGGGGAGAGCTAGTACTTTATAAAAGTAATTAATGCAAAATTTTTTTACAACATAAACTTTACAAAAATATTAAATCAAAGTAAAGCTTTCTTTTGTGGCAAGCATTTATGTATACAGAAGGTATAATCACACATGGATCCCAAACAACATCAAAAAAGCATAGTGGTTATCGGATTTTAAAAAATTGTATTCATTGTGTTTCTTAGTACGGGTATTATCATAAAATGCGAAGAATAATATATGGGGAATTCTTATTTTAAGTGCTGCTATTTTTTTCAATATTTTTTATCTTACTTAAAATATGAGAAATTAAAGTAAATATTGTAGTTTTCGTAACATTATATTATTTTGATTACCATAATTATATCGTAAATTAATACTTTAATGATGGAAACAATGCAATATTTTTTCCTTTTAGATTCTTATTTTACTATTGCATTTAGTTTTTATCATAATAACTATTTTAAGATATAACTATGTGGTATTAGTTTTTGTTTATCTTCCCGTGAGAATTAGCTTTAAATTTATGTTCTTTCTCAAGTTAACTCGGTTTTAGTTTATAGACATTTTATGCTTTTATCTACGTACAAAAAATAACAAGAATTACAAATACACTTCTGACTCAATACTTATAAGATTTTATACTGAGGACAAATATTTTAATATGAGAATGAATTATTTGAAGCTATCAACATATGCATATATTATATAAAAATTTAGAAGTTTCAATATAAAACCTGAATAAATTTACAAAGATAAATTAATACAAATTTTTTAAGCTAATTAAGAGCATTCACATATACTTTTAAGACAATAAAAAATAAAAATAAATGTATGAATAAATAAATGAAATACTTCTATTATCTATCAAATAAGAAAGCATTATAAGGACTTTGTTCCTTTACAAAAGGTTAACTAATTTGAATGCCCATTCTTAAAACAGAATGAGAGAAGATTTGAAAAAGGGCTGTTCATAGGGTTATTTTTGTCATGTTAATAATAAGCAACTAACATATGACATATGAAAATAAAATCATCACCGATCGGTGTGCAAAATCATTTTGACTCTTGATAAACTATAACTCAACACAAAAGAAAATAAACAACGCACTTAGTGTAATCAGTAATTTAATAAAATAATCAATTTTGTAGTATAGAATACAGGAATTATGTAAACAACATATCTGGTAACACCAAAAAATACTACAACATCTCCTACATTACAAAGCTTGCAGAAAACAAAAATCTGGAGGACATAACAAATAATAAACCAAACAAAACATTTAATACGTTATTCCCAAAAAAAAAAAAAACAAACAAAAATAGAAAACATGAACAAAGAAATGCTGTTTTTTTAGATAACATGTAAGGGCCACACTCTAGAGATGTTAATATTAAAATGTTAGGCAAGGTAGAAGAGAACAAAAGATGCGTATGTGCTATAAACAGAAAAAAAGACAAAGACAACATCAGTGCTAATTACATACATATTTAATTACAATAAATTAGTTTAGTAGTTTTGGCCAACTGTGAAACCAGTTTTAAATATTTTTACTATGATATTTATTAAATTTATTTCTTCGTTTGTTGAATAACTTTTATTTTACGTTGTGCTGAATAAAATTTAAGCCATATGAATTTTAAGTATAAATGTTAAGAAAACATAAATATAAAAAATTTACGACTAAACGCAATAGAGAACTACACAGAGGAACATTTCACGAGAAGGTGGTTAAAATGCATAACTTTTTTGTCTTTAGATTTGTGTTCACAAGGCCAAAGTACTTCAAATATCTGTGCAGAAAATTTAATTTTTAATTTTCTTCTCAAAATAAGTCAGTGAATTGCTGAAATAACGGAATTAATATGTTGAAATTATTCTTAATCTCAAGCAATGGGAACACGTAATTTCATAATAAACTTATGAAATTTAAGAACTTGGTGGTAGTTGCGTAGTAAACATCAAATTAATTTGTGTTTTTCCAAGTGCGTAGATAAGTATTTATATTTATTGTAACTGTGTACTTTATTGTAATTGTGTGTGTTTATTTGCCAGCTAATTTGATGAAATTGTTTTGATGAGATCTCTAATGAAAACGATTTCGTCAAGACTAAAATCACTGCCGCGCAGAACTTCAACTCTTAACTTTATAAAGGATATACATATGTATGTATGTTTTTTTTATTTTATTTAACGAGGTGAAATCATCGAAAGACCCTGGCCTCCAAACTGCCAGGAGTGCGGGACTTTAACACGCTAAAACACCTCGATACGCTAACCCATACGTCCCTGTTGAACTACCGCCAAGTTTTCCGTCACAGGGTGGGAAAGGTATGAACCCAGCTCTAAACCATGTCGATTCTGCTTCGAATCCTTTTCAACCTACGAAGTTCTACTAGAACCAATTTCGCGAAGTTACACATATACGCCCAATTGCTCAACGAAGACAACATAGCTTGAACTATGTTATCGGGCCTAACACTGTGACCTATTGCCAACTCCAAATTCACCCTCCAATTTCGAAACCGTGGACAGGTAAAGAAAACGTGCTTGGCATCCTCCAGCACATTTCCACCACAACTCGGACAGAAGGGGTCACTATCATGACCAAAACGGTACAAGTACGACCTAAAGCAGCCATGCCCGCTCAACAGTTGGGTAATGTAATAATTGAGGTCACCATGTCCCCTTTTAGGCCATGTCACTATATTGGGTATCAATAAGTAGGTCCATCTTCCCTTAGCCGAGGTCGACCAGCGCAATTGCCATCTAGCGATACATTCATCTCCTGTCGCAACTGTAGATGTGGCCTCCAAATCAATCGGCAACATACCCGCAATAACGAAAACTGCTTCATCTGAGACTGTTCTAAACGCACTACATACTTGGAGGGCTGCAAGCCTGTACGGACGCGTAATCATATTTGAATATGATGCTAACCGCAAAGCACTTGCCCAAATATGGGATGCATATAAGATAACGCTCTTCACAACACTCATAATCAACTTTCTCTGAAGATATTTGGAGCCTCTAGTATTTGGCATAATACGCGATAACGCAGAGCAGGTTTTTGATGCCTTTGCACTTATGTATTTTATGTGATCCAAAAACGATAGACGAGTATCAATCATTACACCTAGATATTTGAGGTATGGCTTAGTTTCTATGCAACACGTGCCAATGTTCAACTTCATGGTCTCCCTCTTTTTTCGGCTGCTTATTAACACCGCTTCTATCTCATTATCCGCGAGATTTATTCCCATCGAGCTGAGCCAGGATCTAACAATCTGTATGCTAGCATTAGTTGCCATTTTAGCATTTCGGAGTTCCTTTGACACACAAACAAGCGCTATGTCATCCGCAAAGCCAATTGTCTTCACATTCGCAGGTAAAACCAACCTTAATACACCATCGTACATCACATTCCATAGTAATGGGCCAAGCACGGAACCTTGGGGGACTCCTCCTGTGATATTGTATCTTCTTGTACCAGTGTCAGTATCATAAATCAGGAGTCTATTACGAAAGTAGTCCTGAATTATGGCCAGTAGGTATCGGGGAGTATTCAGTCGAGACAAGGCAAACACAATCTTCTCCCACTTAGCTGTGTTGAAAGCATTTTTCACATCTAATATTACAATCACACAGTACTCTTTTGTACCATTTTTCCACCGTTTTCCTTCGATCGCCCGTGCAGCAGTTTCCACCACCACGTTTATAGCGTCGATAGTTGATTTAGCTTTCCATATGTATGTATGTATGTATGTATGTATGTATGTATGTATGTATGTATGTATATATGTATATTTATGTATGTATGTATGTATGTATGTATGTATGTACATATTACCGTCTATCCTATTCTGTGATCATAGATAAATTAAATCATTAATAAGCAATATTTTACTAACGGCGCTTGTTTTGGCAATTTTTAGTTAATCGACTATATTTGTCATTACACAAACTTAAAATAAATTATAAAACATTTGTAACTTTTTGTAAATTTTCATTGACAGTTTGAAAAACTATTAAAAATTATTTCTTATAGTCTAAGGAAACTTTAATTAGCCCCTAAATATAGTTAAATTACAAGCAAAAAGTTTGTTTTATCTATATCTTTATTAAACCAAAAAGTTACTAATGGACTTTTTAAAGTCTGGAATTTCTCATACATACATTTCCATGCAATTTTATTTTTATTTTTCCGTTTTTCTTTCTAATTTTCTTGCAGGATAATAATTATAGAAATTGCAGAAAACGAAAATTTGAGTGTGAATGTTTGCTCAAGAGTTGGTTCGTTATTACCTAATTAATCTAAAGCACTTAAATCTTAATTTCTTAAAAAGAAAAAACTATTTGTAAGTATTCAGTGCTAAAATATTAAAAGGATATAACACTGACAAGGTTTGAAAAATACTTTTTTTAAATACTAATTGTATAACAGGCAGACCCAAATAGTTATTTTTTTCGATTCGAACATACTTTGAGCATCTATTCTTTATGTTATATGTATATCAAAAAAAAATTATATACTTTCACTCAAAATTGTTTTTGATATTTGATTTGAAGTACATTTAAACCAATTTAATAAAAATTTAATTTAATAGCTTGCTATTAACCAAATTATTTTAAATTTACAAATTGATTATTATGGGTCAGGGTAGTCCCTGGCCATTTCGTTAAGTACTTAGTTTAGCTCATCAGGAAACAGTTACCCAATAGATAAGCTAAAGAAAACGTTGAGTTGAAAAATTATTTTGATAATAAGAAAACAATTAACAGTAAATTTATATTTTCTTACTTTACTTACTTTCTCTGGCTAGATTATTCCACCTCTAGTTGTAGTTGTAGGAAGCAAAAAGCTCCTTAAACAAAAAACAATTTTTTCAATTTAATAATAGCTTAACCAATCTTCAGGTCACTTATTTTGCAATTTTTTTAATCTTTTACATAAATAAATATGCAAAGTTCCTAAGTTACGACATTTAAATTTTAAAGAAAACCTTTCATTCTATGTTTCAATTTTTCTTTTATTATTATAACACGGTTAACTGACGTTTATCAAGAAGATGATATTTTTTCCACTCAGTTGTCAACATTTTGCATTGAGTTTATTCTCATGTTTATTTAATTTTCTTTTTTCTGTCATATTTCTACATCAATTTAGCCTGTATTCTAAGTTTCATATATAGAGTATTAATACATAGAACGCACGTTTCTATGTTATTTGTAGCTTAATGTCAGCATTAAATATATGATATTTTTTCTTTTTTTCTTATTCACAAACACATTTTTCTGTTATCTATACACTTATATGGTACAGAAGAATGCAGGTATTACATTTTTCATTGTTTCATTGTATTTGACAATACACCTTGTCGTACATAAGAATTAATATAAGTTTGTCATTCGAGTAAAAACATACTCAAATTCCTTTGAAAGGACTTTGAGCAAAGTTTTCAATTTTCTGTTTATTATCTTTTAAAAACAAAATTATAGTCAATAACTTATGCCTGCTATTTTAATAAATAGTCATCTGCAATGTATCTGACTGCCTGCCTGTTCTAAGTTTGTTGACAGCCTGTAATGAACATTAATTAATACCAAACAGACGCTATCGATTCAGCCTCGAAAAGACACAGCCTAAAAATATTATGTTTATCGATTTTCTCTTCAGCGACAAAATATAAAAGTGTTGAAGGACACTTAGATTAAGCACCATCAAAAATTGTCTAGGCGTGGGCGAAATTTCCAGAAGTGTCACCCATAAACCTCTTTTACGGTTTTTAAATTTACAAAGTAGTTAACATTTATTTATTTATTTTTAAATCACCAGCACTATAAACCTCTGCACCCTTTCGAGGTTATGTTTTTCGTCCTGCTCGGCTCCATTCAACCTTCATAAGATTTTTCTCCTGCCTCGGAGTCTTCAGAGTTTTCACTTCCAAATATATAACGTGTCCCTTGGAGCCGTTTATAGTCCATCTAGCTTGGTACACTACAGACTACGATATAGGATAAGGCAGCTCCACCTAAGCAGCTTGAACATAACTCGGGTAAGTCTATATTAAAAATAGAAGTTTGAACTGGTGTTCAAAGGTCGAACACTAGCGACTTAACCCCACAAGGGCTTGTGGTACTTTTATTAAAAATAATAGTTCCATCCTCCCGAGTTGTTTCAGCAACCAGGCTAGGAGACTTATTTCGGTTGCAAATAAGAGGAGAACATGAGTCTACTAAACGTAAAAAATTACTTTTAACTGACGACATTTAAGACGATTAAGAGGTCCATGTGAAATTAACGTGAAAGAAGGTAGTCTCATATGTATTTCAAACAGATTGCCTTACAATTTTAATTTTTCAGTAATAGCGTGCCATTAACCAAAATTATAAATTTACTGAAATTGATTACTACGGGGTAAGCTAGTCTCGATGGCCATTAAGCATCATCAGGAAACCTTAACCCAAATTTTAGATGAGTTAAAGTTACTTTTATGTTAAGAAATTTTATTTGACTAAATAAGAATTAAGTGAAAACCAATTTAATAACAAGCAACAAAGCTTAAACAAAGCAATAATAAGCAAAAATGAATCTATATTTTCTTACTTTATATCTACACTGGCTGGTTTTTTTCCAATTCTAGTAGCTTTTTTTAACGTAACTTTCAAAACTCATTGAAAAAGAAACAAAAAAGGGAACAAAGAGCATCCCCTATTTTATTGTGTTACGTTCCGTTAAACTTAGTTCTGATCAATACTAATTTTAGTCTTATAAACGCAACTCAAGTGTGTGCTTAGTGTGGTAAAAGCAAACATTAACTCCCAAATAAAATAAATATAAAAATATTTGAATATATTTGAAATCTGTTTTAGAACTAAGTTTTCACGCAAAATTTGTTCTAAAATACATTTCAAATAAGTTTTATTTTTTATAATTTCAACCGGGTTATAATCAGAAGGCTTGATATTATAATTTGTAAAATAACAAAATAAAATATTCAGGAAGAATAGCTAGGCTCGGAATTTCTCTAAATTGATTGTATTAAAATATGTTTCTAACATGCAACATGGATATCATCCTGTTCAATAAATTTTAATAGAAAAATTATCTTCTAAGGGTGGAAGTGAGCAAATATGAGGATCTTACGTATTTGGTATATATATATATATATATATATATATATATATATATATATATATATATATATATATATATAGCACAAAATGTGTTTGTATGTTTGTTTGTTTGTTTGTCGGAAAGCTATAGCTGCCTACACCAATTTGCACCAATAACCGCCATATTAAAGTACATAGTTTGGCTAAACACAGACTGGATTGGAATAGCGGGATTGGTACCATACAAAGTGGAAAATTGTTATCCTGTATCTAGAGAACTGCACTAGGTAGCGACTTGGAATTTTGCACCAATAACCGCCATATTAACATAGTTTAGTTAAATACAGACTGGATTGGAATAGCGGGAGTGGTACCTCACATACAAAGTGAAAAATTATTATCGTGTTCCTGGCGAACCACAATAGATAGCACCTTGAAACTTTGCAAGAGAAACTTTTGTGCTAGAGCGCATAGTCTTCCAAAATACAGAATGAATTGGGACAGTGGGCGTGGTACCTCCCATACAAAATGAAAAATTATTATTGTGTACATAGAGAACTATAATAGGTATGATCTTCAAAGTGGGTACAAGTAAACGCTATACGCACGAGTATACTCTATAGGCTGCATTGGGACAGTGAGCGTGGTACCCCCCATACAAAGTAAAAAATTATTATCCTGTATCTTAAGAACTGCAATAGGTAGCGTCTTGGGATTTTGCATCATTAACCCCCTTAATAAGATACATTGTGTAGAAAAAACACAGACTGAATTTGATACCTCCTATGCAAAGTGAAAAATTGTTATCGTGTTAATACGTCTAGTATAGCAAAAAACAGGTTGGATGGGAACATTTTTGACGTGAGAATAGCGTGCGTTTTCGCGTTAAGGGTTGGTAATACTTTTCTTCCAAGTGTTTTTATTGTATTTTTTGTGGATGGGTGTAGCGAAGCACACCGGGGATAGCT